>AWWV01016460.1:0-127322 GCA_001974805.1 Corchorus capsularis
GGGCCATGGTTGGAAAGAATTCTTAATTCTTCAAAAATTGAGATCAAATGACTCGGTACAGCGCCTTCAAGGTTGAATTCGCTAGATTCGGTGGATCAGGTTAATGCATTGAGAAGGTTTCCGTAGTAAAGGGTGTCTACGTCTTTGCGCGCTTCCTAACTCTCGAAAAGCACGCAAACTACTTCTTTGCGTATTTCTCGATAGCCAGAAGGCGCACAAAGAAGGGCAGCTGTAGACACCCATTTTGGTCTTATATCCTTTAATTAGGGTCACTCATTTTTATTTAATACAGTTTAAGGTAATTTAGGTCATTTTCCAGTACATTGCGGGTGCTCTGACAATTAGTAGGATATTAGGACTGATTTGGCCGGCTTATTATGTTTCCTTATTTGGTTGCATTTAAAATGGCCAAAGTAAATAAAAAGGGTGTAGCTTTAATGATCATTAGTAATTTTATTCATTTCATGATGGATTGTTTTT
The DNA here is from genome assembly GCA_001974805.1 of Corchorus capsularis. NCBI lineage: Eukaryota > Viridiplantae > Streptophyta > Magnoliopsida > Malvales > Malvaceae > Corchorus > Corchorus capsularis. The sequence goes on from AWWV01016460.1 coordinate 481, forward strand.
ATTTTGGGTTTTGACCTTTATATGAGTTTGTGTTACCTTGGATTACCCTTAGATGGGCCTTGTTCATTTATTTGTTTTGATAGAACCCATTTGGGCCTTGGGCTTCATAATTACCCTTGGACTTATTATAACTTGAAAGTTTAAAATGCAAATTGATAGCAAATTATGATTGGAGAGAAATGCAAAGAATAATGATAATAATAGTACAAAAGTAGTATGGCTTAATACCGAATATGTATACAGATTACATGCAAGCAGGTTATAGACTAAATAAAGCTTAAGAGGTAATCACATGATTCCATTCTCCCTCTTTCCTCTCCATAATCAGTCAATTCCCAAAATCTTAAGTCTTCAATCCCCTGTAAAGCAGAATTCAGAGCAAGGTCAGTGGCAATTTAGCAAAAAGAAAGAGGCTTAATTAGTGCCAAAGACAGCTTAAGAATACTTATCTTTTTTGGACATGGGGGACCAAGCTGGGATTGTCCCCCTCGCCACATCAGCAACTGCAGTACACCATGGGAGACAAAGCAGGGAGGTTTACAGCAATCAAACACAAGCAAACAAAATGGGAAAAGAGGATTAGTAAGTTTAAATACAAACGTGGAGACCAAGTTCATGAGCAGGCAGTAATTTGTCTCTAAAAATAATCCAGTGCACTAAAGGAAAATGCAACTGGACTTAAAAAACCTATCTCAGCCATCCAAGGAGAAGACAAGACTGGAAGTACTCTAATCCAGTGACAATGAAAGCATGAAAGTACCCTAAGTAATAAGGGCAAATTATAGCAGAAAAATGACACAAATAAGTGTGTACTGCACACCTAAACCTACTGCAGACACATGCACACACAAGCCTGCAACGTATCAGGAGCCAAGGAAAGTCCAGTTCAACATAAATTCAGTGGGAAAAGCCACCTCAGCTTACAACTCAGCATAGGTGATGAAAATGCATGTGACACATACATCATCAAAGATCAAAGTGCAACCATTAGATTAAGAGAAACTTAGGTCAAAAGGACACATGGCAATTGTCAGAGGCAAAGTTCAAAGTTAGATCAAAGGGCAGCAGGCAAACAATATAAGCTTACAGGACCAAAATGCCTCAAAAGGAGACTAGCCAATCACAAGACGAGAAAAATACCACCTCAGCATTCAACAGGCCAATCAAAAAGCAAGCAAGGACACCCATGAACTCATTTTTCAGTTGTAGATTAAAACTTAAATTGATCCTCAGCCCTCCATTTCCAGAACAAACAGCAGTATATATAGACCCACTATTTTCAAAACCGAAAGGGGGAGAGAACACAGATTCCGAGAAAACCCTAGCCTTCTTCTTTTTCATTTTTCACAGTAACAGAAAGAAAAAAAACCCTAGTTTCTCTAGCCGATTCCATTCTTCCAGTATTCAAAAAAAACATACAAAAAGCAGAGTCTTAGTTTCTTTCCTTTACAATTATACCGGAATAGAAAAAGGAAAAAGTAGGTTTACCTTTGCAGACTCCATTTTTCTCGTTGAGTTGTCCATCTTCTAATCTTTTTGTTCCAACCCTTTCAATCAAGAGAAACAGAAAAGTTAGATTCTTTCATATCCGATTTAGATCTCATAGTTCAAAAGTTAATTTTATAAAAGCACAATAGTGAAAAGATTAGGAAAAGGGTAAGGAACCACATACCTGAAAGTTGGAGTCACCGGACGACGGGGTTTTCAAATCGGAGGCTTGAGTTTGGGGTTTCGGTACGGTTAGATCTAGACATATCCAGCAAGATTCACCGGAAACTAACGTCGGCGCAGTGTTCAGAACGTGAAGGAGAGTATTTTGGCAAAACCCGAGGGCCATCTGACGTCGCCGGCAGCTCCGACACGGCGGCGCCATCACCTCTGCGATTTCCGGTAGGGAGAGCGGCGGAAGGTAAGAAGATTAGATCTAGGGTTTTTTTGTTTTTTCTGTTTAAAAGTAGTATATATAGGTATGACGTATGTACATGTTTATTAGGTTATTTAGGGTTTCATTTTAGTTAATTGTTCGATTAGACCCCTGAAAGCTTTACTTTTATGTCGATTAAGGGCCTGTTTCCGTTTTTTTTCTTCAAATTGGTTTTGTTTTAGGTCGATTAGGTCCAAAAGTTAGTTAATTTGCCCTTTTAAATGCAGAAAGTTTGTTCCGTTTGCAACTAGGTTCTTGTACTGGTTTGATTTGGTCCTTTAGGTTTTAAGTTTGTCCAATTAAGGGCCTGTTAATTTAGTTTGATGAGTTTAATGTTATTTAGCTTAAATAATTCAAAAAAAAATGATCTTTGGAAAAAATGATAAATAGGCATACATATGTTGAATGGATTCTTGAATCTGAAAATAAATATAGCTAGGAGTTAGTATGTTAAGCAATTTAAGAATGGAATGAAGTTAGAGTAGTTTTAATAGAGTTTGGGTATATTGATTAAAGATTAAGCCTCTAACCTAGAGATATTAGTTTGGGTATATTGAAGTTAGAGTAGTTTTGGGCTTCTTAAATAGATATTAGTTAGGTTTAATCACTTCCTTTGTTGTTAGATTCTAGTCTATTTGGGCTTTGTCTTTTGTGAGTTTAGGCTTTATGGGTTTGGGCTTGAGGTTTAATTAAAGTCTAAGTCTTTAAATTAATATGGAATAAATTTTAGTAATTTTAGAAATTAATTAACTATGTGGGCCACATGTGCATCCATGTTTATTTTCCTTAACTGTTGTTGATATCTTGTTCATTTAACTAAGAATAAATGGATTCCGATGATGGAATAACCGGTTGGAATGTTGACAGTATTGTCCATTTTAATCCGGATTTCCTAGGCTTGAGGCATTTATTTGGGGGTCTTACCAATCAAGTGGAAGGTGCCCGAATGATGCCTCTCGTATAACCACTTGGTAAAACAGTTGTTAAACCGAAATTCATGCATCATGTGCATCCATACATTAAGAGGCAACCAGTAATCAAGCGAAAAATGATGATAAAAGAAGAAAAAAGAAAGTAAAAGGATTAATGAAATGATTAGTCAATCAGTAATTTAAAAAAATAATAAATAATAAGAGTAAAAGGAGTAAGGAAGTCTAGGTAATGGTAATCAGTAAATCAGTAATTAAGTAAAAAGAGATTAATCAGTAATTTGATAATTAAAAGTAGAAGTAAAAGAAGTAATCAGTAAAATGGTAATTAAGAGTAGGAGTAAAAGAAGTAATCAGTAAATCGGTAAAGAGCAAAAATGGTAAAGAGTAAAAAGGTAATCAATGAGAGCAAAATAATAATCAGTAAAAAGTAAGAAGGTAATTAAATTCAAAAGAGTAAAATAGTAATCAGTAAAGGGTAATCAGTAAGAGTAAAACAATAATCAGTAAGAGCAAAGTGATAATTCGTAAGAGTAAAATAATAATCAGTAAAGAGTAAAAGGGTGATCAGTAATTCAAAGAGTAAAATGGTAGTCAGTATAAGAAAAAAGAAGAGTAAAAAGTGGTAATAAATAAAAGAGAGTAAGAAAAGAGTAATTAGTAAAAAGAGTAAGAAAAGAGAAAAAAATGATAAAGGTAGCAAAAGTAAAAATGGTAATCAGTAAGAAGAGGATAATTAGTAAAAGTGGTAGGAGAGAAGAGTATGATAGTAATTTAGTTAAGAGCCAAATGGCATGAATATACTTAAAGATAGAAAACAACCAAATATGGAAACCCACAGTTAAGTCTAGATTAGTCAGTGCTGTCTTTTTGACGGGCGTCGTGGGGGTGCTAATCCTTCCCCACGCGTACCCGACTCCCGAACCTTTAGAACTCTGGTAGAAGACCGGTTATTAGGCTTAGTGTTACCTTCGCTAAGCTTAGGTTAACATTAAGCTTAATAATCTGATAGGTGGCTAATCACACCTAGGTTAAAAAAGATTAGTGGCGACTCCCTTTAGTTTTAAGATTGATTTAAGTCGTTAAACGGTAGGGTTCGTACCCCGGACCCGGACGTTGCGACAGCGTGATGCCTTATTCTTTCTACAAATCTTTAAATCTTGGTCCTTTGAAGAATACTGACGATATTCTGCAATTAGCTGACAGATCTTTGTTTTATCCCAAAGGTGTTTTAGAGAATATCTTAATTAAAATTGAGCATCTAATTTTTCCTATCGACATATTCATCATGGATATGGATTATTCGAAAGATCAATGCCCTCTTATATTAGGAAGACCTTTCCTAAAGACTTCTCATACCAAGATTGATGTATTCAATGGTTCATTGACCATGGAATTCGATGGTGAAGTCATCCACCCTAGAATTTCATCTCAAGTGCCGTTGAAATCTAACAATTTTGTTTATGTTATAAGTTCTAAGTTTGTTAAGAAAGAAGACATTGAAGATTCTTCATCGACATCACCTGCCCAGATTTCCAAAGGAAGACAACGAATTGCTGCTTTTCAACAACAAAAAGATGAAAATTTTTACCAAGCATGGGATAGATTTAAGATGCTATGCGCCAACTGCCCTAACCAGGGCATATCACAACAACTTTTGATTACCTATTTCTATGAAGGATTAGGAGTAGATGATCAAATTCTTGTTGATAGCATCGATATTCCCTTGTTTGGTAGAACTCCCGATGCCGCATATGAAGCATTGGAAGCTTTGTCTAAAGCAATTAAGCCCCCTAGCTTTAGAAAGAAGAAAGATCGAGCGAAAGAAGCCAAGAAGGAGCTAGAAGTCAACAACATAGAAGTTCAACCATCCCAGAAGATCAACCAACCAAGCAATTCAACCAAGAAGCAAGATATAGATCTTAAACATAGAACGAAAGTTGGAAGCATTCTTCAACGCCAAGTGGAGAATTTTCCCAAATTTTGGCAAAGGTTTAAGAAGCTATGTGCAGCTCACCCTCATCATGGTTATGATCAAAGAAGATTGGCTCAAAACTTCTACCAAGGATTAAGAGCTTCTGATAGATTGTCTGTCGACGCTCTTATCTATATTCCTCTATTTGATCACAGCACTGCTGACATATACGAAATATTGGAGAGTTTTGCCCAGATGATAACCAATACACCGAAGGAAGCTGCTCAAGGACTCAGCCCGGCTAAGCCTGTGCCGCATAAGCCATCTTGCCCGGCTATAGCCCGACCATCGACCTCACATGGCCGACCAACACCGGCCAAGGCAGCCCAAGCCTGTGCGACATCAACCCTTATCGCGCCTAGCCCGGCCACTGCTTGGCCACCCGAGCCTCGCATCCGGACGACACCAGCCCATGCCGCGCCACATGCCCGGATGAGCCAGGCCACTACCGCGCCTCCTGCCCGACCCTGCCCGCTCAATCCGCGCCATGTCCCGTGCCAGCCGCTGTGCCGCCCATGCCATGCTCGGCCTTGTCCGCCCCTTCCGCGCATCCATCCGCGCCATGCCCGGTTAATTCCGCGCAGCCGCCCAAGCTTAGCCCGACCTTGTCCGCACCAGGCCGCATCACCAGCACTTCGCAACTGACCATGCGAGCTTCCCACCGAGACACCACCATGCCATGCCCGGCTAATGCCATGCCATCCGTGCGCAATACCATGCCACCACCGGTCACATCCGTGCCATCGCCAAATCGTGCTGCTTTGATCTTTTCAAGTCTTGATAAAATTCAACTTGAAACTATCAAAATTATTGAAGAAAGTAGAATTATTGTAGACTTGTTGAAGGATTACATCCAAAATTCCTTCACCCTTGAAGAATAACCTTTTTTAAGGCAGTCTAGCCAAAGACCTTAAAGAAAGGCGCTTATTGGGAGGCAACCCAATATTATTTTTACTAACCCTTAATTTTTCTTTGTTTTATTTTTCTTTTCTTTTTTAGGATTTTCTATACCAAAGGAGAAAAATGAGCTTTTCACCGATATGAAGAAATCCAATTGGAGCTTATGCTTGGAGAATAGAGAAGTTTTCTTTAACTCTATCTTTTTCTTGCAATGCTTTGATTGATTTTTTCTTTGATATGCGATTCATATAGATATAGATTAATAGGTTAATTAGGATTTTAAAAGATGCATAGTTATTTTTGCTTTGATTTTCCACGCTTGTTAATACATTGAGGACAATGTATCTTTTAAGTGTGGGGGAGTGAGTCTAATTGCATGTTAAATTGGCATAATTTTTTCGAAAATTTTGACAAAATTTTGATTTTATATGCATATTTTGAGTTATTGATTTGATTTTTGATTGATGATTGCTTAGAATTCTTAAGAATAATTGATTTATTAATTGATTTATAGTATGATATCTTATTTCTTAGATTAGGTATAATTGAAGTTTGTGATATGAGCTTATTGCTTATTATTTCTATGATTACCTATTTCTAGAACTTGTGTTTAATTTTTATTGGAACTACACTTATGAAGTATTTTATGAATATGTCAAAAATAAGTCTGGGGGACTATCTATATTAGAAGGGTAGTTAAAAAAAATCTTTTTCATAAAAAAAAAAGAGTGTTTTTCATGCAAGAGGAGAAGAGATATCTTTTGCCTTAAAAAAAAATCCATTGTTGTCACTCTTCTCTTTAAACAAAAGGAGTTAGTAACCCTTGGGAAGAGGATAAGAGGCATGGATCGGCAGAAGTATTGTCCCTCTAGAGTGCTACTAGCCTCACAAATAAAATAAAGGGCGTTAGTAACCCCTAAGCATGAACACTTTGAGGTTAGTAACCTCACTTTTCTAAAAAATTACCCTTTGAAACTCATTATAACCCATGCGAAATTCTTGATTTATATTCATGATATGCAATTGTTTGAGTAGTGGAGATAAAGGTGAAGACATAAGCTTTTAGGAAGAAGTAGTTATAGTTGTGATAAATGATAAGTGATTAGAGCTACTTTGATTATGGTTACTTAAGAATAAGGATGCTTGCTATATCTTGATCTATTGAATTGGATACTCTTAATATTCTTTGTTATTTTGATTTCATAATTGAATTAATCCTTGATATATGTATGTGATTCAAAGTTTTTCAAAAGATTTGAACATAAATGCATTAATTTAAGATTAGTGAATCTTAATTTTTGTTTGTCTACACTAGTTTGCTAGGGACTAGCAAAGATTTAGTGTGGGGGAAACTATGATCGAGCTCAAATTATGCATGTTTTTATAGCTATTTTTCTATACTTTTTACTATTTTTATATGTATTTTTACCCTATTTTGTTAGTATTTGTGTTTTTAGGTCTTAAAGACAAGAAAAGTGAAAACTTACTGTTTTTCACTCTTTTTGGAGCTATTTTAGTGACTTTTTACTCAACTATGGATTTAGTCATTTGGAATGAAGATTTGAAGATGCGAAGTTCGTGATTGAAGATATTTTGAAGATTTGAAGCCAATTGAAGAATTAATTCAAGTAAAAATTAGAGATTTGGAGCTTATTTGCAAAGAATTGAAGCCAAGTCCAGAAGAAGCCCTGGAGTTGAGGATTTTTGGATAATTTATATGTGAATATACTCAGCCCATATAAATCTATAATTAGAGTTAAAATCCCAATTTGTAGGCCTAATATCCAAAAGAATATCCAAATCCCGCAATAATCCCGCAGATTTGCGATATAAGCCCGGTTTCAGTGCAGTCTTCGTAGAAAGGTCATAACTTTCTGCTCAGATGTCTGTTTTAAGCCTATGAGTAGCCGTTGGAAAGCTAACTTCGAGCTCTACAACTTTCTTTTGAAGTGCAAAGCCCAGATCTGCCATCTTCAAGCCCGAAATTCAAGTCGAATTTCCTGTCAGATTCCAGAAAATTTCAGAATCCTCTTTTGACTTGGATTCTACTCTAGGATGACACCTAATCCAACTTGGAGACCAAGTCATTGTTAAACCGTCCTACCCTATTCCTCCACTATAAATAGCCACCTCCTGTATCACAACCTGTATCACAAATCACACATTAGACACACATCATAGATTTAGATAATTCTCTTTTTCTACCTTTCTTTAGTTTTTAGGTTTTTCTCTAGTTTTAGAAGAGGGAGAAGTCGACACCCTCTCTAGCCATAGAGGGGTGCGACGTCCCTAGGGTTTCAAGGGGGATAAATCGTTCCTCCCTAGTCCTGTAAGTATTCTTATGTCTCTCATGGATTTTCCTGAGTCCATGAGTAGCTAAATCTTTAATACTTCTAATCCTTTGGTGAATTCAATCAATTGATTATGGTGAGATTTCTATACTTATAATTTTGTGTTAAGTTCTTGATGATAGTAGTCAAAACCCTAGAATAATTTTATGATTCTGAATCTTATTTGAGTTATGTGGCCACTAACGATGTAAGAGGAAGGTCTATGGCTAGATCAAGCTTAGAATTAATCACTCAAGTTTGATTGTATGTAGCAAATTAGGTTTGTTTAATCGCTGCTTAATGGGTATTTGTCTATCGGAGGGCGAGAAATTTCTCTTCGTATGGTTCTACTTTGTAGGCATGTGTGTAAAATTAATTAATCTTAATGCTTTTTTCTTAAGTGATCTTTAAGCCCTAAGAAAGTAATCGATTGCTGAAGGAATAAAAGGGATAACTGCAGCTTTAATCGGCCTCTTATCTAAAATACATGTTGGGAAACCTATATCAGTTGTCAGTCAAGAATAAGATGCTTAATTCACCTTTTAAGTCGATGATCCATAGTTAATCTGATTGAATCATACCATCGGAGAAGAAGTATGCTTTATAATTATTGTTTGCTTTATAGTCTGTTTTAGATTTAGATTTAGATTTAATTTGCTTTGCTTTATTTTTTAGTTTAATTGTTTTCTTTATAATTAATTTCTTTAATCCCCTGTTTTCTAATTGTTTTCTTTGGAAAAGATTTTTCTTTATTTTTCTTTCCTTCATCACATAATCCTTCTCTGTGGGATTCGACCCCTACTTGCCCTAGCTATTCTAGTTAGTTATTGTGGGGATTATTTTTATGGTCATAGACGACACGATCAGGGTTGCCAGGTTATCAATCTTCCTTCCCTCCTAGTATCCCCTAACGGATTATTGAAAGCTTCAAAAGACTCTGAAGCAAACTGAATGGCATAACCAAGAATAGCTTCCACACAAGGACGATTCCCATTAAAAATCAAATTATTGCGAGCTTTCCATAGGCCCCATAAAATCGTAGGGAATAGCGAAGTCCAACATAACTTAGAACGAACCTTTTGTACCTTCATCGAATTAAGCTGTAACCAATCCTGAAAAGAATCATTTCCCTCTAATTGAACCCCAAATCGACGGTAGACACAACTCCATAAACCTATCAAAAAGGGGCATGAGCGAAAAATGTGATCCACATTCTCTATGCCAGCTTCACATAAAGAACACTCCATAGATGAATTAATACCTTTCCTGTTCAAAACTTCTCGAGTATTCAGGCAATTAAAAAACAACAACCAAATAAAGAACCTTACTCGTTCAGGCACTGGTAGCTTCCAAATCCACAAGCATTTTCCTGCCCAAACATCAAGAGTGTCGTGATTGGCTATTCCTTTATAAGCCGACCGTGCTGAAAAAACACCATGATTATCCCTACCCCAAATACACCGATCACCCTCCCTTGCCTACAAGAAAAGAGGCGTGGCTCAAATCTCCTCTAGTTTAGCAGGTGAAAGCAAATGGAGTATATTATCACAATTCCAATTACCTTCCGCATCAATAATAGAGGCAACTTTCGTATTGGGAGATAGATTCTGATCGGGCAATTGAATATTCTTTAACAAAGGACCATCTCCTACCCACCAATCTAACCATAAGCTAGGTGAATTACCATCCCCAATAGACCAACGCAAGCCTTGTTGAACACAAGTTTTGGTTTTCAAAATTCCCCTCCAAGTCGAAGAACATCGACCCCGTCCATTAGCGAAAACAAATTGTTTTCCTTTCAAATATGTCTTCCGAAAAACTTCTAAACATAAAGACTGTTGTCTCATTTGTAATTTCCATCTCGTCTACGCCAAAAGAGCCATATTCGCAAGCTTAGCCCTTCGGAGTCCTAAACCCCCATTGCCTTTAGGCCTGCAAACACGATCCCAGTTAACCAAGTGCCCATGAGATTTTTCTACCTCGCCACCCCAAAGAAAATTCCTATTAACCTGATCCAGTCTATCGGAAATCGAAGCTGGCAACAAAGCACTCTGCATTGTATAAGTGGCAATTGAGCTCAAAGTAGCTTGAATCAAAGGTTTTCCTCCCTTCATAACTCAAAACTTTCCCCTTCCAGCTTGCCAATTTATTCAGAACTATATCAACCACATGACCATAAGTTACCTTCGAAACTCTCCCATGAATAATAGGAATACCCAAATAAGTTCCCAAATTTTGTATAAGTGGGATGCCACACTTTCGTCTTAAACTCACTGCCTTTTGTTGATGAACATTAGGCGAAACCCATATCTTTGACTTCTCCAAATTCACCGAAAGCCCCGATGCCTTAGAAAACTCCTCTAAGACCTCCAAAATAACATCCACCTGAGCCTTCGAAGCCTTCGTAAACAACATTAAATCATCCGCAAAAAACAGATGAGACACTTTAGGACCTGATTGTGAAGATTTTATAGGCTGCCAAATCTTATGCTCCACATGTTCCAAAATCATATGTGAAAGTCTCTCCATCACCAAAATGAAGATATATGGAGATAAAGGATCTCCTTGACGCAGTCCTTGCCAAGGTTTAAAAGAAGGCAGCACTTCCCCATTCCAAATCACCACAAGATCTATATTTGTTATGAAAAACATAATCAAATTAATCAACTCAGCTGGAAAAGCAAAGAACTTAAGTACCTCACATACAAAAATCCATGAGACATTGTCATATGCCTTTTGAAGATCGATCTTCAAAATCATTCCCTCTGGTCGACCCTTGCAGCCCATAAGCGAGTGGACAACCTCTTGTGTAATCAAAATATTATCTATGGTGCTACGGCCAGCAAGGAAGCTATTTTGAAAAGGTCCAATAATTCTCTGTAACACAGGTCTTAACCTGTTCACCAGGACTTTGGACAAAATCTTATAGGATGTGTTTAGAAGAGTGATTGGCCGAAATTCATTCACTGAAGTAGGGTTTGGCACCTTAGAAATCAAAACCATGTGAGCCTCCAACATTTTTAAATCAACCTTACCAGTGGCCAAAGCCGAATTAACGAACTAGAAGAGGGTATTCTTCACAATTTCCCAATTCCTCTAGTAAAAAATAGGTTGAATACCATCTATACCTAGAGATTTTAATTCTTTCATCGAGAACACTGCCAGCTTAACTTCATTTAATTGTAGATCTGTTGATACGGCCTGTTTTTCTTCCTCTGACAACTTCAGGGCAAACTCATCATATACCTTCGGTAAAGGAAAAGTCTGCTTATGGCTGAATAAGTTGGAGAAGAAACCAGTTATATGATCACAAAGAGCATCCTGATCCGTCAACCATATCTCCCCCACTTTCAAACCCTTGATAATATTCCTATTGCATTTCACCATAGTAGAAAGATGGAAAAACTTTGTATTACTCTCACCTTGAACCTCCCAATTTAACCTCAACTTCTACAGCCATAAGAGTTCCTTTTGCCGTAGCACTTGATGATACTCCTCACGAAGACAAATGTCCAATTGATGGAGGAAATCAGAGTCTGCATAATAATCACAATTCTGAATACCCTTAATTCTAGCTAAAAGAATTCTTTTCTTTTTATGTATACTACCAAAAACATCTTGTTTCCAAACTTTGAACTCTTTCGTAACTTCTCAATCGAATTCAATAAATTACCACATCCTTTTTCCCATGCCGAGGAAAACATATTGGTGAAATCCGAATGAGTTAGCCAGGCAGCTTTGAAACGGAAAGGCTTATTGCTTGCTCCCATCGGCCTAACACAATCAAAATCCAAAAGCAACGGATGATGGTTCGAACACAAGCTAGGAAGAACAATAACTTTCGCATTCGGGTTAACCAACAAAGCTTCTAAATTCCATAAAGCTCGATCCAATGTCTCTTGCAAAACTATATGACCCCCAACTCTTTTAATCCAGGTAAACTGACATCCTGAAGACCCTGCATCAAACAGATTACAAGCATCCCCATAAGAACGAAGCCTCAAAATCCTGTTCAGACAACCCCTTGCCGCACTTGCACCACCCCACCTCTCACTAACAGCAGCAAAGTCATTAAAATCGCCTACCACACTCCAAGGAGAAGAAATATTACTGGAGAAAGCAACCAAATCCATCCAAAAATTCTTTTTATACAAACTATTCGGCCTCACATACACAAACGAAATAATTTGTCTCACTGAGTTGATCTTAATCATCGTATGAACAACTTGCTCTGAAAAGGATAGAACATCAAGACTAACTACAGAAGAATTCCAAAAAATAGCGATACCCCCCGCCATACCATGAGAGGAAACTGTAAAAACATTTTCAAAACGTAAGCGTTTAGCCAATTTATTCACCATATTAGCATCCACTTTTATTTCAAGAAGACAAAGAATCTCAGGTTTATGAACCTTGATGAGTTCATTAATAGTCATTTTGAACTTGGCATAACAGATGCCTTTGCTGTTCCAAACCACTATCTTCATAAAGAAACAGTTGGATTAATTTGCTGGTTAGAACCAGCATCAACATGCATACCATCAACCTGCTTAACATGAACATCTGTCATACCTCTATTTGCTACACTATCTAAAGCGTCAGTCTTCCTCACCAAAATCTGATCCTAAACTTAGGGAGTGGCGTTAGATGTGGCAACCTCAATGTTGGACGCATTTCCATTCATCTCTTTTCTTGCAACATGACTCTCAGTAACATGACTTGGAGGTACGTCAGTAATCACCACCATCCGACCCTTTTGTTGATTATTATTAACAAATTGGGCCGTCTTGTTTGAAGTGGAAATCTTTGGATTTGCACCAACTGTAGGCCTGACAGTAGAAGACCCTGCATTGAACACAAATTCACCCTGCTGCATTTTATCAACTCTCTAACCAAAACCATATTTTGGTTGAGCAATTTGTGGTGATTTACCAACAACCACATTCTTTCCCTTATTAAACTGTTTGGGGACATATCTCTTCAGATAATTTTTAATTCAAATCTGCATCTTTATCATCTGATTTTCTCCTTGAATCACGCCCCGTAAATTTCTCCCTATGGTACTTTCCTTTCTCACCATGAAATCTGCCAGTCACAGCCGGTTTACCATGATTCTGGCGTCGGCGTTGAACTAACATCCAAGGACCAAACTTCTGATCCTCTGGTTCTACTTGTGATATCGGCTCCTCTTGTGTCTTCGGCACTACAGTGGGTGGTTGTTCATCCAACTTCTCACTGGTTTTCTTCAATAAGCACTCATCCTTCCGATGCCCAAAAATGCCACTCAAAGCAAATTAGAGAAATTCCTTCATACTCCACCAAAACCTTCTCACCTTCCACTGTCAACTTTGGCTTCAAAGGTTTCGAAAGGTCCAACTCCACACAAACTCGGGCATAGCGACCACGCATCCCCTCCTCAGTAACTTGATCAATTTTAATAACTCTCCCAATCCGTTCACCCATCTTTTTCAAAGCAATACCATTGAAGTATTCTACTGGAATATTCGGGAAACGAATCCAGACGACAATCCAATCAATCTTATCAGACTTTGGCATTAAATTAGGCTTCCATTGACAAACTATCAAATAATGGCCATCAATGATCTAAGGCCCCCCTTCTAAAACATGTTCATAATCTGCCTTCTTCTCAAAACGAATGATGAAGTAATCATGGTCCAGATCTGTGACCTTATACTCACCATCAAGATTCCACAATTGTTTGATTCTTACAATTAAGGCATTATAACCCCACACCCTATCCAACAACTTCACGATGAGTGATCGGTCGTTGTTCAAATCACAAGATAAATTCCCCACAAACCAATTAACAAATAGATAAACTACTTAGCTAGGGCAAGTAGGGGTCGAATCCACAAGGAAGGTATGAATCAAAGTTAAATCTTACAGAAGAAAATCTAACCTAGAAAAGATATTTTTGGGTTTTTCAAAATAGATTAATTAAACTAGAAAACAATTAAAAGAAATCTAACTAAAGATTTAAAATAGAGAGTTTGAGAAAAACAATGAATAAAAACATACTTCTTCTCCTTTAGGTAACTACTTTGATCAAGTGAATCATGGATCATGGACACTAAACATAAATTTGGCTTAGATTGCAATCAATTAAGAATCATAAATTACTCCAAATCGGTATATAGCCTAAGACGTAGACATCAACTTTCATTGAAACAAAGTAATCCTTTTAACATATTAAACAACTCCATTTAAATAATTGGTATAGGAACAGACGTAATGCTAATTCCAACATGCTAATAAGATTAACCCGCATCTCGCTGACAATTAAAATGTTATAATCTATGGTTTCAGCCCTTCATATAACAAGCATTAAGTTTTATTAATCCACATGCATGATAAATCAATACCAAACTTGCCTACGTCAATTTCCATCTCGGCCTAAAGATTTCGACAAGGTTTGATATCCCATTGAACCTAGGACTCCTAGAATTACAATTGTTACTTAGACCAATTTTAGCTTGACTCAAGCAACTTGAATCTAACTATAGCATTCATAAATCTCAAGATATGTTGTACACCAAATCAATCAAAGTATGAACACATAAGATGAAGCATAGAGATAAGAAACGTATTTAAACAGAAAAAGCTCAAATTATTAAGAACAAAAGTCTCACCAATAATTCATTGATCAAAAGTACCTAAGGAAAAGAAGTATAAAAGGTTTAGCTACTCATGGATTGCAAGCAATCCATGAGAGACTTACAATACTTGGAGGACGGCTGCCTCCGCCCTCTCCTTGACGGCGCAAGACCTAGAAAACTAGGGCAAATTATGTAGAAAAGTATTATTAGAGGTTGGCTAGGGTTCTAGACTTAAGAGGGTATTTATAGAGGTGGCTTAGGGCTAATTTAGAGCTTAAACAAACCCTAAGGACGTGCTGGGCTGTTCTCCAAATCTTCAAGCTAGTCCAAATAAGAATTTTGGCTTAATTGGATCAATGCCGCATAAAAGGCCCAAGACAGTTTCTGTCCGCTGACTTCAGGGGCATTTTTGTCCATGAAAACGTTCGATTTGGGCTTCGACAAAAACACGAAAGTTGTAGATCTTGGAGTTAGCTTTCCAACGACTACTCATACGCCTCAAACAGAGCTCTGGATCAAAAGTTATGGCCAAAATACAGAAAGGTCGCCAAATCTGGAAACAAGTGAAGAAGCTTCAAGGTGAAGACACGCATGGTGGCATGCTTGGCGCGCGCATGGCTGAATCCCGACTCCTCCTGGGCGCCCATGTAGATGGCTTGTGCGCCTAGGGCGTTGCTCTCAGCCCCCATGTCGCCAGCGCCCATGTGCTTGCTGGTGGCATGTCTCGACTAGGGCTGGGCGCCCATGTGCTATGCTTGGCGCCCCATGTGGTTTGCCTCGCGACCCATGTACTCTAGTGCTTTGACACATCTTGACATGTTTTCTTGCTTTGAAATTCAACTTTGCTCATTTGCTTCAAACTCTTGAAAATCAATCTTATGATGATAAAATTGACTCTTCAAGCTCTTCAATCACGAACATATTGGCTCCATTCTTCATCCAATTTGTCCTTGGAAAATATTTGTGTAAATAATCATCCAAAAAGGCTCCAAAAAGATACAAAAATGGTGATTTTGCACTTTTCTTCACTTTAACACCTATAAACACAAATATACCAAATATAAGGCATAATCAAGCATAAAATACCCTAAAAGCATAGGAAAATGACCATAAAAAGATGCATAATTTTGGTCCGATCATATTTCCCCCACACTTAAGCTTTGCTAGTCCCTAGCAAACTAAGGTTAATCCTAAGAAAACAAAAGAAATGTTAGTCCTAAACTAAGCAACATATTGATTCCACTTTCGTAGGTGTACGGCGGCACTTAGCATGTGACGCAAGCCTTTAAACCTCTATACGTCTATAAAGGAGGAATTATAGTCTCCTGAAGGTTTACTTAACTAGAACGATACCCACAAACATTATGTAACATTAACAAGAGACATTAGAAAACAAAGTATTTCTAACAAATTAAGAATTTAATCTACATTTTCTAGTAAAATGCAATATAAGTTAGTGAAAATACAAAGACCATAAAATTCAAATCAACTATGCACAAAATCACTCCAATCAATAATGTAAGTTCTAAGATCAACATACCTTGGATAAATCTGATAAGGAAAACTTACCATAAGCTTGCATTTTCATCAATTTCCAAAGAGAAAGTAATATCATGGATATTAATCAAAAATTAAGATGGGTTTTAAAAGAAATAGCCCAAAATTTCTAAGCAAGGTTAATAACCTTAGAAGTGTCCATGAATTGGGGCTACTAGCTCCCTTTATTTGAGGTTACTAACACTCATTTTTACAAGAGGGACAATATTTCCGCTTTCCATGCCTCTTATCCTCTTTCCAAGGGTTACTAACTCCTTTTGTTAAAGAAAAGAGTGACAACAATGGATTAATTAATTTATTTTTTTTTAAGCAAGAAGATATCTCTTCTCCTCTTAACATGAAAACACTTCTTTTTAAAAGATTTAAGCTAACCTTCATACCCCCACACTTTGTCTTTGACATATCCACCAATTTTGGCCAGATTTAAATCCTAGGCCGAATTGAACTTTAATTTTTGGCCAACCAAGGCCAAATTATCACAATTAGGGTTCATCACCTATGCCGATTGTACCCTAATTCTATTGAATTAACATGAGCTATGCCATATAATACATGATTATGTGCAGCAACATGTTAATTGAAAGATCTATGGAAAAAATTCTTAGATTGGAATCTACATGATTTTTGCTAGGGTTTTATGCAAATTTCTTCACTAAATTAATTTGGTTCCTAAATCAAATTAATCCTCTAAATTCCAGCAGCTATAACACCACATAATCATCATCAAAGTCGACATCTACATGATCCTTGCCAATAAGAGTTGAGGCTTGAATTGCTTGGCATGGAGGGGAACTTTGCTTGATGATTTTTGTTGTTGAAACCTTGATCTTTGGAAGCCATTGAAGCTTGAAAATTTTGGCTAAGTATGGTACCAAGGAGGAGGGTTGACGATACTCAGGAAAAAGAGGAAGATTTTGGCCCAAGACCAATTTCCTTATATACAAGCTCAAGTCCTTTCCTTTTGAATCAAGGACTTAAGCTTGGGGGGGGGGGGGGGGGGCATTGTTTATACGTAAATTGAGGGTAAATTGGTCTTCACATAAATATGATGAAGATGTGTGGTCAAGATTTAATCAAAAATCCTGAAGAAACTTAGTTTCTGCACCACCCTGATTCTGATAGAATTAGAAAATCTTGTAATTAATTAAATAAAGGCCAAAATTAATTATTAAATAATAAATAATAATTATTTTTCGGATAATTATTATTATTTCCTCCTTGAATGCCGCCCCTGCCTATAGGTTGTGGTATGATAGGCCTCAAGGGAGCAGTTTCCTTTGATGCTGCTGTCTGACAGGTCAGGCAGAGAGTAAAAGAGGGAGTTGTATGCCATCTGACCATGCAGATGGGAGGAATTTTCATGGAATTAAAAGTCTAAGTCTTTCCCAACTCTCAGGGAAGGCCGCCCTGTTCACAGGAAGAAGTCTCCTCACCCCTTGCCCTAAGGAGGCCGAGAGCAAGAGTTTGTCAGCAAGTGAAACACTCACTGAACTAAGGGAGGCATGGGATTTTATCTCTCACACCCCTCATATGTGATCACCCTAGCATAGTGATCAGGCCGCCCAGCTAGCTGCACTCCCCCTGGGAGGCAAATTTGCATTTGTTCATTTAAGGACAAAAAGGTTAAATCAAGGAAATTGAGCTAGCTAGGGGGTGCGGCTCCAACAGGGGGTTAGACCATGATGATCCTTGATTCATGTAAGTCATCTTGGCTAAATTTCATCTCAAACAAACTTACGGTGAAAAACTTATGCAAGTTTTTCAATTAAGGACAGTTTGGGATGTGAAACCAACTTCACTATGATAGGGAGTTCGGTTTTACTTAGAATTTTTTCCATAGATTTATGGAAATAATCTAAGCCTACTGGTGGAAAATCAACTTCATTGAACTTAAAATGAAAAACTATACAAGTTTTTCATTTAAAGACAGTTTAGGGAGTGAAACCAAGTTCACCATCAAGGGGAGCTCGGTTTCACTTAGAATTTTTTCCATAGTCTTGTGGAGAGAACCTAAGTCCCTTGGCAAAGTTTCATCTCAAACAGACTTAGTATGAAAAACTTATACATGTTTTTCAGTTAAGGACAGTTTGGAGTGTGAAACCTAGTTCACCATGAAGGAGGGCTCGAACCAAGCCAAGATTTTTACCATGGTCTATGACTGATATGTGAACCCTACTGGTGAAGTTTGGGCTCAATCGAGCCTCGTTTGCAACTTTTGCATTCTTTTCAGTTAAGGACAAAGTGGCTTTGTTACCCCGGGTTAGCCATGGTTCTTAATTAAAAGATATTTTGATTATTTGAAGAGCTAAATATGGCTAAGTCAGAGTAATATCGTGGCTAGGGTGCTTAGTTCCAAGACCCAAAGTCACCTCTTTGCCAGTTAAGTGATTTCAGCCCATTGGAGGTGATAGAGACTACACCTGATACAGCAGATGCTACCTGGTACCACATGCTACCTAGTACCACGTGATACCTGGTACCACAAGGAGAATTTTCGCCTGTTATGCTATAGGGTGACACCTCACTCTCCTCTCCTCACCCTCCTATCACCTGCTGCAGCAGCTAGAAGGAGAAGGAAACTTCATTGTAACTTCCTGGAAGTTTAGGGTTTAGGGTTTCCGACCAATCAGAAAAGTTCGCCTTCCTCAGAAAGTAAAGCCCACCAGATTTCAAGCCCATGCCGCCCCCTATATTAAGGAATCAGTTCCAGAGCTCCAGACAGATATCACTCATCTCACAAACTTGCCCAGCGCAATTTTCTCTTAGGCTCCGCGCCTTTTTACTCTTGTCCATCGAGTTCTTACTCGTTCCTTATATTTTCCTTGTTTCAATCTTGTCTCTGGACGTAAAAACATCAAATTCTTGTTTATTTTAGAAAGGACAGCAATCAAATTGCTCTTTTCCCCCAGTTTCAATCTCAATCAAATTCCGCTCTTGAAGCGCTCTTTTTTAGGAAGTCTTACTCTTGTGGATCCAATGATTTAAATGTTCCGGTGTGACTTTGATCCAGTCCCCACAAATCGCTCGGATCTTTTAATCTGCTGCTATGCGCACCAGATCTTGTTGTTTACTCTCACTTTGTCAATTTCAGCAAATTGAATGGCACGCCCCTATGCTGTCAGTAAGAAATTTTCGCAGAAACTCTTCAAAGAGATTTTTGACGCAACACATTTTATTTATTTTGCAATCAAAACATGATTTGCAATTAGATTTGTAACTTTTCTGCAGAAACTTGTTTCACATGCAAATTTTGTTTTGCATATTAAAGTAAATATTTTTTCTACAGATTGGTTTTATATGCAGATTTTTTGTGCAATATTTTAATTTGCAATTATGCGTGATATTAATTACAGATTTGATTTGCATTCCTTTTGTAATTGATGAAACTTGATATTGCATATATTATTTGCACTAGATTCATGCTCGTGCGCTTTGCTGCGCTAGTAAAGAATAGATTTTTTGGGTGTAATTCTTATAAAAAAATATATGTAGGCATGCATGTAATGAAAATCATTAATTTATAATAATAGCACTTGACATCATAAGTTGTTTTGCTTAAAAGACTGAGGTACATGAGGAATGAAAAAGTGGAAAGAACTGATTCTATCACGAATTCCTACTCAATGTAGTGCACTCGCTAAATTTTGGCTAGAAATTTTAACATCCTCAAACAGTTTTAGTAGCTCGATCAGATAGAAAGTGTAACCCTCACGCATAAACTAATATGATGGCAATCACCTGGTTCATGTAACTCAAATTGATTAGACTAACTCTTCAAAAGAATCTATCAGTTATAACCTGTAAACATCACAATGGCAAATTCACTGGATCTTTACATCTTGGACTGAGAAAAACTCTTACAGATAGCCAACAACCTGTAACATGAAATCAGCTTATTCATTATTTAGAAGAACCATCAAGTTCGACCTCATTAGATTTTTGGTGCTTGAAAATTTTCTAAACTGAACTCTAAACACACTAATGTAGGAAAAAGAATAAGAAAAAAAAACTGAGAAAGAACAAATTAATGGGACAACAACATTTGGGAATCCGCATAAAATCTGATCCCAATACAAGTCATCTCTTCATCCTCCCTTATAAAGTTATCAAAACAGTGATTAATAATTTGGACCATGCCTTTTCCCAATTTTTTTTTTGAAGGAAAAAATAGATAACTTTCATTCATATAAGATGAAAGTATAAAATAACTGATTTTACAATAATTTTAGAAATATCATCTTTCATTACATCAATTTTCGATAAAACCCCATAATCGATTAAATTTTGCACCTGAAGAACTGGATCCTTGGAAATCCAAAACGACAGAACGTCTGTCGTGAATCATTTTGATGTCTCGCTATCACGTCCATCACCCCCTCGTTGTAGCTTGTTCTTCCAAACAAAAAGCTTTGATCAACGATGATCAAGTGATTGATTCGACGGACTGATCTCTTCCTTGGCATCCAAAAGAAAATGATTACCACGATTTCATCAAAGATCTGAATAAATAAAAGGTTGATCATCCTTAAAACTATCATAAAATTCAGACTTAACAACTCAGATTCCAAAAGATCTGAGATTAGACTCGAAACTGACTCAATAAAACAAACTGACTCAGAACAACTCAAAAACAAACTCAAATAAAAACTGGACAGATCTGTAGATCTGAATCCTTTATTGAAAAACAAAGAAATTATCAAAATCAAAATCCTCCTCCTCCCCTTTGACATGACAACCAAGGAGGAGAAGAAGTCAGAAACACTAACGATAACTAAGGAACTGAGAAAAGGGAGAAGGGAGAGAGGAGCCTTTTCCCAAATTATTTACTCTTTTATTCCATCCCAACAATCATAGAAGAATTAAACTATGCATTAAATAAATAAATTCATGATAACATAGGTTTTTGGAAACAACAATTAAGATGAGTTAGAACCTAGGCAACTTTCATCAGAATGTAGAAGAACTTATGATTTTTTATTTTTCATTTGTACTATATCTCCTATAATAGTTCAAAATCAAATGTTAGGAAACATATTAACATTCTGAACTAATAAATAAGCTAATAACATTTTGACCAAAAAAAAAATAAGCTAATAACATTACCATCCATTCTCTTTAACTTGCCACCTACCTAGAGAAACGGTTAATCAATTAATAATTATTAACTTAACAAATAAATTAACACTTTAAAATTGAAAATGAAACTTGATTGGCAACTTCTGGAAGATACTTTTTTATGCAAAAATATTCTGTAAATCATCAAGTTGCCAAATGTACAGTAATGAAAAATGTAGACAAATGAATAGTATACCGCATGCAGTCAGAGCTATTTGCCAAGTATAATCTCAAATCCTCAAAACATCATTTTTCCTAAGATATGAATTCAGAGCTTCTAGGAACCATGAGAGGAAAAAACTTGCAAAGTACTTGGTGGCCAAAACCTGTAGAAGAATTTTGAAAAATGCTTTTATAAAGTAATATATACAATCAACAGAATTTAGAATGTGGCACTCATCACCTTCCATGAAACTGAGCTGAGCAAAACCATGTAAGCTGTGATGATGTGAGGTTAATAATTTTTTTCTTTGGCCAAATGTGTAGGAACTAACATGATATATGTAGCATAGCATTCAAAACATGGATCAAAATAAAAAAAAATCATGTTATTAAATAAATTTGCGGAAGCGAAAGGAATCAAACCAGGATTTGGTGGGTCAATTACGGTGCTTTAATCTTCAATACTCGTGGTGGACTTTTGCTACAGGGACGAGCAGAAATCTCACTCTTCACAGTGCAAAAACCCTTTTTGCTTGACAATGGAGGGAGAAGTTTTTCTGTAGAAAGTTCTAACTTTCTGATGGAAGAACAAGAGAGATAACTTACGTAGTTTCTTTTCTCTTTTTATTTGTGAGTGGTTGTATTCCACTTGAATACTACCTAGGTAATTTCTTATTTAATTCCCAAGGAATTTACTAAGAAATTATCTCTAATTATCTTGTTAATTTAATTAAGATTAAATTACCAAAGATAATTACTTTATTTGGGCTAGACCATCACGGGTGTAAAGCCCAAATGTCCAACATCTCCAACTCACACATGATGGGCAAGCCATCATAAAGCCTTATCAACCATCCCAATGCCAAGTTCATACAGGTTAATGAACCGTGCGACCATTGAGTACACCTTGAATTTCGGGAGCTCTATACTAGGAACTCGTTAGAGCCAGCATAGAGACATCTACCCTTTTATAAAGAAATTTAGTGTCTCATGTACCCTAGACCAATTTAATCACATCAGATTGAGTATCTCAAAATCCCTCAATGAGCATACAAATCAATCTTTCCTAATGTTGCAACATATATTCACATTAAGTCAAAGCTCTCAAAAGCGACATAATGGGTCGACCTTGAATATAATGCATGACGTGATTCAAATTGTCTTCCCTCTTGCCGTCATGTCACTTGGTTTGAAACAGACTGCTTTCCCAGTAATGCCCCGTAGAACCGAATCATCCATGGTCTTAGGTAACACACCAAAGTAGCAAACATCCATTCCACACCTTATGACATAGTCAAAGGTCACTAAGGGCACAATGTAAGGTTTATCTAAACCTTCATAGGACTCACATGGTGAAGAAGCAGGGATCCATTCTTCCACCTCCTATATAGGTCGTAAAAGCACATGTAGTATGAAATACATGCTACAGTGGAGTGTCTCTTTTCTCTAATAAGAGCGTATGTCAAACTCAACACTGTACAGATCTTAGTCTAGTCGCTCCTTCAGCACCTAACCTGAGAATCCTAATTGCTCGCCTTCTTAGGCGCCAAATTAGATCTCACATCTGGCTTACTTCACAGGCTAAATGGATTGTGGGTCAATCCATTTTCGAAACCTTTTGTCAATCATTACTATATTGACCTCATCTTGGCACCAACCAAGGCGACATCTTAATTATTCTCTTACTGCTCTCAATAAGCGCTAGTAGCTTGTGTCGCTCACCCCTCATAGGCGCCAAAGGCGATTGCTCATGTGAGTGAGCCAATCTAAAGCCTGTTGACATACTCCTAAATCTTGTGTGCAAACAATTCATCATAGAATAAAATGCATGAATTTTATTAATATCCAAAAACAAAGAGTTCAACATGAATGATCAAAATAACATAATCACCATTGGCAAAGTCCTAAAGACTTTACATGAGTCACATAAGCTTCCCTAGGAATAGGCTTAGTTAAGGGATCAGCAACCATATGACTAGTGGATATATGTTCTAAGATCATTTCCTTTTGTGCTATCAAATCCCTAATGTAGTTGTTCCTCATATCAATATGTTTGGTTCTACCATGATACTTTGGATCCTTGGTATAAGCGATTGTAGCCATGCTATCACAATGAATGGTCACTGGATCTACGGCGCTAGGCACTCCCAAACTCCCAAGAAATCGCTTTAGTCAAACAGCTTCTTGCGCAGCTGCAGAGCACGCTATGAATTCTGCCTCCATAGTGGATAAAGCAATACAAGATTGTTTCTTGCTGTTCCAAGTAATAACACCACCATTGAGCAAGAATGCGTATCCCGAAGTTGATTTGCGCTCATCTAAGTCACCGCCCCAATCAGCATAAGTATAGCCGATTAGGTTCAAGTTTGAACCGCGATAACATAGCATGTAATCAGTAGTTCCCTTAAGATAGCGCAATATCCTCTTCACTGCTTTCCAATGAGCAAACCCAGGGTTAGATTGGAATCTACTAACCAAACCAACAGCAAAGCTGATATCTGGCCTAGTGCATATCATGGAGTACATAAGACTGCCAACAGCACTAGAATATGGAACACGAGCCATCTGTTTTTGTTCATCAGATGTCTTTGGAGTCAGTTGAAGACTTAAAGTCTCACCTTTTGTGATAGGAGTGTCTATGGGTTTGCAATTTTGCATCTGAAATCGTTCAAGGATCTTCTTTATGTATGTCTCTTGAGACAAACCAAGAAGCCTCGTTGAACGATCCCTTAGGATCTTAACTCCGAGCACATAATTTGCTTCACCCATGTCCTTCATCTCAAAGTTTGAGGACAACCACTTCTTAGTGGTGACAATCATCCCCATATCATTTCCAACCAATAGTATGTCATCAACGTATAATGACAAAATGACGAAACTACCCTTGGATCTCATAACATACACGCAATGGTCCTCTTCAATCATCTCAAAGCCATTCTGAATAATAGCTTGATGAAATCTAAGATACCACTGCCTAGATGATTGCTTTAGGCCATAAATAGATCGTTTGAGCTTGCAGACTTTGCGCTCTTGACCTTTTGCCACAAAGCCCTCAGGTTGATCCATGTAGATCTCCTCATCTAGCTCTCCATTGAGAAATGCAGTTTTGACATCCATCTGGTAAAGTTCCAAGTCAAAGTTTGCAACTATGGCTAGAATCAAGCTAATTGAGGCAAACCTCACAACCACACCTTCTTGTTGTGTGTACCCTTTCGCTACTAGGTGAGCCTTATATCTTTCAATGGAACCATCCGCCTTGCGCTTAACTTTGAGAACCCATTTGTTTGTTGACTCCATGTGTTTTTGATGATAACAAAACATTCTATTTAGTGTGACTAATCAAGCTATCTAGTGTGCAGTGTTTAATTGAACATTATACTTAACGTACGGATGTGGCCAAACCAATCCACATAAAGCTCATTAGCACAGAGAAAGCATACTATGATTAAAGCCTTTATGGAAAGCTCAAGTCAAGAAGGATTGATGAAGACTTAGCTCAGCACATCAAGGCAGAAGCAGAAGCTATAAGTTACTATAGATAAGGTATTCAGCAGAAGGAAGTATTAGTGCCAACAATGTGGAAGGTGAATTTAGTGGGACTAATACCAGAAGAAAAAGTCAATACCAGAAGTAAGGATTAGTGCTAATAATAAGAAGCAACACTTTAGTGGGACTACCAGACATTAACAGCAAGTTAGATCTTACCAATGTCGAAAAAAGTCAACTACAACGGCTATAATTCAAATGGAACTTTCAATGCCATGAATTGACAAATTTGAAGGATTTGGAATTGATAAAGAATATGATCATTGGAAGCAAATCTAAGTATTTAAGGAAACAAATTGACAGAATTGAGGGATTTGCTTTTAATATGGAAAAGATCGTTGGAGGCAGATCTGATTATATAAGGACTCAAGAGGATGGAAAAGAAACAACGATTATCAGCCAAAACGCACTACACTTTATTCTTTCAAGATAACTTGGTTTTGCAAGATCACTCAAAACTCTATTCATTGTAAATCTTGCCTGAACTTAACCTTGAACCTACTCAGTGTATCTAGATCATATAGGATCACTCTACACACTCTTCAAACTATATCCTTGATTGTAAACAGTGCGGGGAGCACTTGTTCTAAGCTTGGGGAAAGCTTAGGTTTTTGATCAGTGCAGGGAGCACTTGCTTGAGCTTGGGGAAAGCTCTGTGTTGTCAAGCTTGGGGAAAGCTCTGTGTTGTCAGGCTTGGGGAAAGCTTGGTTGCTGTAACGGCTTGGTGTAGACCCGTAACTACATCGGATTAGTGGATTGGTTGAAATCCTTGGTGGGGAACCAAAGTAGAGGACGTAGGTCAGGAGGACCGAACCTCTATAAATTATTGTGCACTGATAAGATATCTCTAATCCCTTTTAGTTACTCTGCATTAAAGCTTTCATTGCATGCCATCGTCTATCCCTTAATCTCTCTGCTATTTATCTGTTTCCATATTGCACTTGTTGCTTTATCTATTCTGCTTATCTGAATTAGTCGCAGTATTGTTCTGTTTTCTTTTGTTCGCACTAATTTTGTCATATATATTGGTCGCACTAACTTTCTGTTTTGCAGAAGAGTTAGTAAGTTCTTCAAAGTTTTAAAAGTCTGCTATTCACCCCCCTCTAGCAACTCATACGGGACCAACAATTGGTATCAGAGCCTATCTCTTGATCAACAGGACTAACATCCTCAAGAGAGAGATCCATTATGGCTATTGGACAATCATCATCATCAAATGTTGCAAACACAATCGTAGAGGGACAGTCCACTCACAGACCTCCTCTGTTTGATGGGACTAACTACCAATGCTGGAAGAACAGAAAGTCTGTCTACATGCGAGCTCATGATCTAGAAATGTGGAAGTGACCATGAATGGTCCCTTTACTCCCCAAGAAGAAGATGCAGAGAAGAAACTCGTTGATAAAGAAAGGAGTAAATGGTCGGCTGATGATATCAGAAAATATCAATTAAATTACAAGGCCATCAACACTCTACATTGTGCTCTTAATGTTTGTGAGTACAATAGAGTCTCCACATGTGAAAACGGCAAAAGAGATTTGGAACAAGCTTCAAGTCACACATGAAGGAACATCCCAAGTAAAGGAATCCAAGATCAATCTGCTCACACTGGATTATGAATCTTTCAGAATGGATTCTAGTGAGACTATAACAGAAATGTATGACAGATTTGTTGACATCATTAATCAGCTGAAACAGTTGGGAAAATCTTTTCCAGAAGATGAACTAGTGAGAAAATTGCTTAGAGCACTTCCAAAATCATGGAAGCCAAAAACTCTAGCAATCTGGGAATGCAGAAACTTGAGCACTATAACGCTGGATGACATAGTTGGCTCACTGTTTACTTATGAAAGAGAACTAAAGCATGATGAAGAACTAGACAAGAAGCAGAATGAGAAGAAAAACGGTCTTGCTCTCAAAGTCTCTGCTCTATAGGAAGAAATAGAAAGGCTGACCATGGAAGAAAGTGATGACACTGGTAATGAGAGTGAATCTGCAATGATAGTAAGAAAGATCAAAAGATTGATGGGAAGAAAAAATTTCAGAAACAAGAAAAACCATGGACGAGACAGATACAGAAATGAAAAAGACAAATTCAGAAATGAAGAAGTTCAACTCACCTGCTTCAATTGTGGGAAATTTGGACACATCAAAAGTGACTGCCTACATAACAGGAAGGAAGCACCAATAAAGGATAAAAGGAAAAAGAAATCAATGGTTGCTGCTACTTGGTCAGACAGTGATGATTCAGATTCGGACATCAGTGACACTAAACAAGGAGCAAAGGCCAACCTATGCCTCATGGTAGATGAAGAAAATCCTGAGGTAGATTCTGAACTTTCTGAATTAACTGTTGATGAATTAATGGATGGATATGTTCAACTCGTCAAAATGTTTAAAAGTTTGAGGAAGAAATACAAAGAATCAATACTGAGTTTAGAATCTGTTAAAGAGGATTATGATAGCATGCTGAATAAAATTGACACTTTAAATGCTGATTTGAAACATGCTAAAACTGAAAATAAGAGACTACTAAAAGAAATCGAGGAATTGAAAAAGGAGAAAATTGCTGTCACTAATAATAATGTGAAAATTGCTCAGACTAATAAAAGTCATAACAGGAGATATTTTAGTCCTAGAATTATGAACTGCTATACATGTGGCAGAAGAGGTCATCAATCCTCTAAATGCTATCAGAAGGATGGGTACTCTTCCCGAACTAAATTACTTTGGGTGCCTAAAGGTACATATGTTATTGCTAACCCCCAAGGACCCATCAAAGTTTGGGTACCTAAAACAACAATTTGAAACCTTGTGTATGCAGGTTGAGCAAGAGCTACAAGACTACTGTTTGAAAGCTCAACCGAAGGAAAAACAGCCCTGGTATCTGGACAGTGGCTGTTCTAGATACATGACAGGAGAAAGAAAGATGTTTCAAGAGCTTAAAATGAAAAATGGAGGAAATGTAACTTTTGGAGACAACTCCAAAGGGAAGATTCAAGGAATTGGGACAATTGGAAAATGTTCTGCTCAGATCACTCATGTCCTGTTTGTACTGGGACTAAAACACAATTTGCTAAGCATTAGTCAGCTTTGTGACAAGGGACATAGAGTATGTTTTGACTCTCACTTATGCCAAGTCTTTGACATCAATACTAATAAGCTCAGATTTGTTGGTAAGAGGGACGGTAATGTATATGTTATCTTTCTCGATGATTTATCCTTGGAAGATGATATCTGTTTGATGGCTAACAATGCTTCTGATAGTTGGTTATGGCATAAAAGGTTTGGCCATGCTAGCATGAACACCATCTCGAAGTTGGTGAAAAGAGAACTAGTCACTGGTCTGCCCAAACTGAAATTTGATACTAACAGAGTATGTGAGGCATGTCAGTTTGGAAAGCAAGTCAGAAGCTCTTTCAAGTCAAAGAACGTTGTCTCAACTTCAAGGCCACCTGAGCTTTTGCATATTGATTTATTCGGTCCAATTGATGTCATCAGTATGGGAGGTAAGTCCTATGGCTTTGTGATTGTTGATGATTACTCTAGATATACATGGGTTTACTTTCTCAGTCATAAGGATGATGCTTTAGAAGCTTTTTCTAAACACTGTAAACTTGTTCAGAATGAAAAAGGCTTTAACATCAGTGGTGTTAGAAGTGACCATGGTGGTGAGTTAATAGGCCATGATTTTGAAAGCTTTTGCAATGAAAATGGTTTTTCTCACAATTTTTCTGCTCCCAGAACACCACAACAGAACGGTGTGGTGGAAAGGAAAAACAGGACACTAAAAGACATGGCTAGAACTATGATTTGTGAAAACAATTTAACAAAGTATTTTTGGGCTGAAGCCACTCAAATTGCAGCTTATATTTTAAATCGGGTCTCCATCAGACCTATGCTTTCAAAAACTCCTTATGAGCTTTATAAAGGGAGAAAACCAAATATTTCTCACTTTAGAAGCTTTGGCTGCAAGTGTTTTGTTTTGAATAATGGAAAACACACCATTGGAAAGTTCGATGCCAAAAGTGATGAAGCCATTTTTTTTGGCTATGCCCTAAATTCTAAAGCTTACAGGGTGTTTAACAAATCTTCTCTAGTTGTAGAAGAATCAATACATGTTGTTTTTTATGAGACTAATGCTACACTGAGAAAGGTAGTTATTGTTGATGATGATGCAGATGAAATTAGTGCGAGCATAAAACAGGTGCAAATTGGTGACACTGATCATGTTCCAGAGGAAAAGGAAAGTCAAGAAGATCCTCTTATTAAAAGTTTACAGAGAGTAGAAGAACAATATAATGATCTTCCAAGAACTTGGAAGTATATAAGGAATCACCCCATTGATCAAATTATCGGTGATCCTAAAGAAGGATTGAGAACCAGAAGTGGTCTTAAAGAGACTTGTGAAATTGCAGCATTCATTTCACAAGTGGAACTAAAAAACATTTGAAGAAGCATAAAAGCAAGAAAGTTGGATGACAGCAATGCAGGACGAGTTAAACCAGTTCGAGCAAAGCAAAGTCTGGACATTAGTGCCAAGACCTAAGGGTCACCCCATTGTTGGCACTAAATGGGTCTTCAGAAATAAATTGGATGAGACTGGTAAAGTGGTAAGAAACAAAGCCCGACTGGTAGCCAAATGCTATAACCAGGAAGAAGACATTGATTATGATGAAACTTTTGCTCCTGTTGCCAGGTTAGAGGCTATTCGTCTTTTACTTGCTTTTGCTTGTCATTTGGACTTTAAATTATTTCAGATGGATGTGAAAAGTGCTTTCCTGAATGGCAACATTCAAGAAGAAGTGTATGTGGAACAACCTCCTGGTTTTGAAGATTTCAAAAATCCAAACCATGTTTTTAGATTGCACAAGGCTTTGTATGGACTCAAACAAGCTCCTAGAGCTTGGTATGAGAGACTATCAAAGTTCTTACTTCAAAAAGGTTTCACCAGAGGGAGTATCGACACTACACTGTTTCTAAAAAGGAAAGACACTGATCTGCTTGTTGTTCAGATCTACGTTGATGATATAATTTTTGGTGCCACTAATGAAAGTCTCTGTGAGTATTTTGCTAAGGAAATGTAGGGTGAATTTGAGATGAGCATGATGGGTGAGCTGACATTCTTTCTTGGACTTCAAATCAAACAATGTAAAGATGGTATCTTCATCAATCAGGCCAAATACACTAAAGAGATGTTGAAGAAATTCAACATGCATGAAAGCAAGCCAATGAACACACCTATGGCTAGTGGGACTAAACTGGACTCAGATGAAAAAGGTAAAGAAGTGAACCAGAAGCTCTACCGAGGTATGATTGGATCACTTCTATACTTAACTGCTAGCAGACCTGATATTCTTTTTAGTGTATGCTTATGTGCAAGATTTCAATCTTGCCCTTAAGAATCTCACATTTCTGCTGTCAAGAGAATTTTTAGGTATCTCTTGGGAACAACAACTCTTGGCTTGTGGTATCCAAAAGGTACAGGCTTGGAACTTGTAGGATACTCTGATGTAGACTTTGCTGGCAGCAAGACTGATCGAAAGAGCACCAGCGGGACTTGTCAGTTCCTTGGAAGCACGCTTGTCTCATGGTCATGTAAAAAGCAAAACTCAGTGGCATTATCAACTGCCGAGGCTGAGTATATAGCTGCAGGAAGTTGCTATGCTCAAATACTATGGATCAAGCAACAGTTGAGAGACATTGGAATTGAAATAAGCAATGTGCCATTGTTGTGCGATAACACCAGTGCCATCAACATCACCAAGAACCCAGCTCAGCACTCACGCACCAAGCACATCGAGATAAGACATCACTTCATTCGAGACCATGTCCAAAGAGGTGATATCGAAATTAAATTTGTTGATACCTTGCATCAACTTGCTGACATATTTACTAAGCCACTGTGTGATGAACATTTTAGTCGCATTAGAAATGAATTAGGGATGATAGATGCATGTCATGTGTGATCATGCATTATTCATTCAGAATTGACTATGGTTGCTCACACTAAAAATATGTTTGACGGTAGTGGGACTAAAATTCTTTCAAAACTGTCAGGATTTAATCCTGACACGTCGGCTTTATCTTAAGCGGGAAGTTTCCCTCTTTATTCCACTGTCAAATACTTTTAAAATTCAATTTTTGGAAAAACGAGTTTTATTCAAATCATTTATTTTCCTTCTATTTTCCAAGATCTCCTTCCTTTTTAAAACTCTTCTCTTTCTATTATAAAATGATTTTCTCTCTAAACCTTTTTCATTAACTCTGTTTTTGAGCAAACCCTAGTTTTATTCTCTCACTAGCATCGGCATTCAGCACCTGCACGTTGCACTCCTCTGCTCTCGATTCTTTTCTCACTCTATACTCTAGCAGAATAAGAATGGAAAAGGGTCAAAAATCTGTTGAAAAAGGGAAACAGAAGAAGGATGAGTTCTTCAGGTCGAAAAAGGGAAAGACTTCTTCAAAGCAAGGGACAACTGAGATTGTTGCAAACAAGCCAAAAAGTGTTAAGATAATACGCCCAAGTGATAAAGTGCCTGTCAATCACTTTACGGATGCGACTCATAAGCAAAGGTATGATAATTTAAACAAGTTTGAAGTATTGCCTGCTAAAACTCTTGATTGGAAGAAGTTGTCGAAAAATCCTAGATATGCTGATCTTCACAGCAAGTTTGCTAGGATGAATTGGTTAGGGATTACACAGTTTGATCAGACGGAGGCTAGTGATAGTATGGTCAGAGAGTTCTTCACTGGTATCATCACTGATAAACTGGCTAGTGGTGGAGATGATGCTCTATATGTTCATATATGTGGCCAAGAAGCTGTGCTGACTACTGATAATATTGGTCAATTGCTAAAAATCGAATACTCTGAGGGTGACTCAAAACCACCTAAAGACTTTGATTACAATGCTGCTTGGAGAGTTATCAGTGGGAAGAAGGAAAATATGCCATCCAAAGAAAGTCAAAGAAAGCTTTTGAAGTCGGATGTCAAGTTAGCACATCACTTCATAAGCAACAGTCTTTGGTTTAAGAAGGGTAGTCAAGAATATATCACAAAGGATGATGCCTGGTGATCGGTCATTGATCAAATCACAAGATAAATTCCACACAAACCAATTAACAAATAGATAAACTACTTAGCTAGGGCAAGTAGGGGTCGAATCCACAAGGAAGGTATGAATCAAAGTTAAATCTTACAGAAGAAAATCTAACCTAGAAAAGATATTTTTGGGTTTTTCAAAATAGATTAATTAAACTAGAAAACAATTAAAAGAAATCTAAACTAAAGATTTAAAATAGAGAGTTTGAGAAAAACAATGAGTAAAAACATACTTCTTCTCCTTTAGGTTACTACTTTGATCAAGTGAATCATGGATCATGGACACTAAACATAAATTTGGCTTAGATTGCAATCAATTAAGAATCATAAATTACTCCAAATCGGTATATAGCCTAAGACGTAGACATCAACTTTCATTGAAACAAAGTAATCCTCTTAACATCTTAAACAACTCCATTTAAATAATTGGTATAGGAACAGACGTAATGCTAATTCCAACATGCTAATAAGATTAACCCGCATCTCGCTGACAATTAACCTCAAATGTTATAATCTATGGTTTCAGCCCTTCATATAACAAGCATTAAGTTTTATTAATCCACATGCATGATAAATCAATACCAAACTTGCCTACGTCAATTTCCATCTCGGCCTAAAGATTTCGACAAGGTTTGATATCCCATTGAACCTAGGACTCCTAGAATTACAATTGTTACTTGGACCAATTTTAGCTTGACTCAAGCTACTTGAATCTAACTATAGCATTCATAAATCTCAAGATATGTTGTACACCAAATCAATCAAAGTATGAACACATAAGATGAAGCATAGAGATAAGAAACGTATTTAAACAGAAAAAGCTCAAATTATTAAGAACAAAAGTCTCACCAATAATTCATTGATCAAAAGTACCTAAGGAAAAGAAGTAATAAAGGTTTAGCTACTCATGGATTGCAAGCAATCCATGAGAGACTTACAATACTTGGAGGCCGGCTGCCTCCTCCCTCTCCTTGACGGCGCAAGACCTAGAAAACTAGGGAAAATTATGTAGAAAAGTGTTATGAGAGGTTCACTAGGGTTCTAGACTTAAGAGGGTATTTATAGAGGTGGCTTAGGGCTAATTTAGAGCTTAAACAAACCCTAAGGACGTGCTGGGCTGTTCTCCAAGTCTTCAACCTAGTCCAAATAAGAATTTGGGCTTAATTGGATCAATCCCGCATAAAAAGCCCAGGACAATTTCTGTCCGCTGACTTCAGGGGCATTTTCGTCCATGAAAACGTTCGAACTGGGCTTCGACCAAAACAGAAAAGTTGTAGATCTTGGAGTTAGCTTTCCAACGGCAACTCATACGCCTCAAACGGAGCTCTGGATCAAAAGTTATGGCCAAAGTACAGAATGGTCGCCAAATCTGGAAACAAGTGAAGAAACTTCAAGGTGAAGACACGCATGGCTGCTGGGTGACGCGCGCATGGCATGACCCCCGACTCCCCCTGGGCACCCATGTGGATGGCTTGTGCGCCCAGGGTGTTGCTCTCAGCTCCCATGTCGCCAATGCCCATGTGCTATGCTTGGCGCCCCATGTGGTTTGCCCCGCGACCCATGTACCCCAGTGTTTTGACACATCTTGACATGTTTTCTTGCCTTGAAATTCAACTTTACTCCTTTGCTTCAAACTCTTGAAAATCAATCTTATGATAATAAAATTGACTCTTCAAGCTCTTCAATCACGAACATATTGGCTCCATTCTTCATCCAAATTTTCCTTGGAAAATATTTGTGTAAATAATCATCCAAAAAGGCTCCAAAAAGGTACAAAAATGGTGATTTTGCACTTTTCTTCACTTTAACAACTATAAACACAAATATACCAAATATAAGGCATAATCAAGCATAAAATACCCTAAAAGCATAGGAAAATGACCATAAAAAGATGCATAATTTTGGTCCGATCATATTTCCCCCACACTTAAGCTTTGCTAGTCCCTAGCAAACTAAAATTAATCCTAAGAAAACAAAAAGGTTAGTGACTAAACTAAGCAACATATTGATTCCACTTTCGTAGGTGCACGGCGGCACTTAGCATGTGACGCAAGCATTTAAACCTCTATACGTCTATAAAGGAGGAATTATAGCCCAAAATTTCTAAGCAAGGTTACTAACCTTAGAAGTGTCCATGAATTGGGGCTACTAGCTCCCTTTATTTGAGGTTACTAACACTCATTTTTACAAGAGGGACAATATTTCCGCTTTTCATGCCTCTTATCCTCTCTCCAAGGGTTACTAACTCCTTTTGTTAAAGAAAAGAGTGACAACAATGGATTAATTAATATATATTTCTTTTTTATTTTTTTTAAACAGAAAATATCTCGTCTCCTCTTAACATGAAAACACTTCTTTTTAAAAGATTTAAGCTACCCTTCATACCCCCACACTTTGTCTTTGACATATCCATAACATACTTCTATAAATGTACACAAGATTCAACACAAGTTCTAGAAGTAATGCACTTGTCAAACCATTTTTGGGTATGAAAAACCTTATTAATTACACTTCCAATCAAAGAATGAAATTATACATAAGAAAATTTGAAAAATATTTTCAATGTATTCAAACTAATTAATATTATAAAAGACTATACTCATGAAAATTAAACCAAAATTTAATAGAGATAAAAAACAATTTTTAATTTTCTTCAAAAATTTTGAAAAATTTGTCTCTAATCAATAAGATAGAAAAGAAAAATAGGATCTTGAAAATAGACTAATTCTTCCCCCCACACTTAAAAGACACATTGTCCTCAATGTGTGATGTGCTAGTATTTTGACAAAAAAATTTCAAAACATGTTGTTTTGGAAACTTTTGGAAAAATGGAGTGCACAAGTAAAACTCGATCTAAAAAGAAAGTGTTGACACAATTTAATAAATCAAGCAAACTTACTACTAGCA
Organism: Corchorus capsularis; assembly: GCA_001974805.1. Classification (NCBI taxonomy): domain Eukaryota; kingdom Viridiplantae; phylum Streptophyta; class Magnoliopsida; order Malvales; family Malvaceae; genus Corchorus; species Corchorus capsularis. The sequence continues at coordinate 35,547 of AWWV01016460.1, forward strand.
ATAAAACACAATAAATGGGGTAATCCAATTAATTGAACACATGCAAGAGTTAATTCACTTAGAAAGTATGCATCCAATCTTTGAGCAAATTAATCTAAACATAATATCAATCATAGCATTCAAACACATAAGTCTTACATAAGATCCAAATAGAACAAATACAAATACAAATACAAATGCATGCAATGTCATGATAAAAATGCAAAACATAAAAAAAATTCATAACATATGACATCCTAAGGATAAGAATCAATGGCCTCTCCTTGGTCTCCTTTGACTCATGGAATCACGTAGGGTATCCTCCATTCTCTCCATGTAAGCTCTCATCTCACTCCTATGTTGTCTCATCTCTCGAACCATAAGTTGTTGAAATTCTCTCATAGGAAGTTCTTGGAAATTTTTCTCATCAACTTCCAAGGATGGTTGTCTTGTCCCTTGTGATTGTTCAAGTCCTTGTGCATAAGTCCTTCTTTGCACATTGTACCAATGTACCGCATTGGCAACAACTCTCCTCCTTAAACCCAAATGACTTAAACAATTCACATCAATGACATTGTCTTCATTGTTGAAGCGATATTCATCATCAACTTCAACTCCTTCATTGACCAAAATCTTGCTAATCAACAATGGGAAAACAAATGCCTTATCTTTATGTGAAGAGTGAACTACTTCCCACATCCTTGAGAGTAACAACCTAGCCATTGGTATTCCATTACAATGTCCTAATCCATGGCAAAGCTTGTCTACAACATAGAAGTCTTCAATGCGAAGCTTATGCTTGTTACTACTCCTAGGAATGACATTATGATGTAATAAGTAACACACAAGTCTATCCCTTGGTTCCATGTACTTGACTCTTACCTCTCTACTCCCTTGGTTATCCATACCAAGAGGAATGTCAAATCTCCTTAACGCACTATCCCTTTTCCATGTGCTATCGGTGGCGGTCCTTTGCTCTCCATTAACATAAGTAAAATAGAACATACTACCCTCATTGTTCAAATCAAGTAAACAGCATAGATATTCCTCATCAACTACAATGTACTTACCTTTGACCATTGTGTTGATGGTGTAGGAATAACCTTCATGTTCCTTGTCCATGTTGGCATAGAATTGCTTCACCAAACTGGGATAGTAGTTTCCATCGACTTGAAGAAGTGATCCCCAACCTCTATTGACAAATAATGGACTAACTCCAAGTTCTTGATCAATGTTAGTTGGAAGTACTTTTTCTATAATGAAAGAGTTGTTCATACCACTCTTGACATTCATTATCAACAAATATGGGTGGTGGCACACTAAGGTAAGGTTGTATGGTGGTTTTCTCCTCAATTGGTGCGGCTTGGGATGTTGATGCTCTTGCTCTTGCTCTCACTCTTCTCGACATTTTCTCGAACACTTGGTGGGCACTAGGTTACCTTGTAGGGTTTCTTGAAAAATCTTTCTTTAAAATCCAATGTAGCACTCCCCAATGCTCTAAAATGCTTCAATCAACTTCCAAACTATCTCTTATCTCCTTTCTAATCACTCCAAACAAGAATCCAAGGAAAACAACCACTTTCCCAAAACTTGATAATTTGAAAAATTGATGGATTTGATGGAAAAAGTGTTGGATAATCAAATGGGTAAGTGTTTAAGGTGATAAAAAGATGAAAGAAATGATTTGTAAGTGATGAAGTAGTGAAATTTGAAAATTAATGTGAGTGAATATGTGAATGTAGGCAAGAGAAAAGAAAAATTGAGTGGGTTTTGGATGAAGATGAGTGTTGAAGGGTTTGAAGTGGGTGTTGGGTGGTATTTATAGTGTTTGAGATGGGTGATGGGTTGTAGGTGTTGGAAGGCTCGGCATGGGCATGGGTGCTAGGCACTGTCCGCGCACAACCCAGGGCACATGGGTGCCCAAGCCAACGGGCTGGGTGCTCAGGCAAAGCACCTGGGCGCCCACCCTGAGTCGGCCTCCAGCACAGGCCCTTGCGGCTGGGTGCTGAGGCTTTCCAGCTGGGTGCCCAGGCTTACGGCATGGGGCCCCAGCTGGAGTCGAGCTTGGTCCCTTTGCTTCCAAATTTCAATTTTTTGCTACCAAACTCAATTCCAACTTCAACTCAATTACCATTCAAAAATCTTACCATATTCCAAGTTTCTTCAATCCAAAAACACTTGATTTTCACCAAAAATTCCACTTGATAACCATCAAAAGATTGACCTTATGTCCTTATCACTTAAGAGTCTATATGTATGAGATGCATGAGACAATTGTACAATGATAATATGCATGAAAAAACATTCAATTCAAGAAAATTAATTGATATGCATCAATCATCAATCAAACATAGGAAATTAAATGAGATTAGAGTTCAAGAAAGCTTCTCTATTTTTGCAAAGTGTAAGCTCCAATGCTCTTGATGTTGTTTCCCTTCCTTGTCTCCATTGCTTGATCGATTCCCTTGAGTTGAAAATGCAAAATGACCTATAACTAAGAAAAAGAAAATTAAAAAAAAAAAGGATAGATGTTAGTGTATTGGGTTGCCTCCCAATTAGCGCCTTCATTTAATGTCTTTGGCTAGACATCCTCGTGGACTATTCTCCATTGGTGAAGGAACGTTGAGTGTGCTCCTTCAAAAGTTCCACGGTGATGTTGAGAGTGTCACTCATGGCTTTGAAAAGTTCAATTATGGCTCCATCAATTTTGAGTAACTTCTCTCGAGCTTCCTTCAATTCCTTGTTGATATCTTCACGCGTGTTGTTGGAAATTTTGCCTCTTTCTCCAAGCTTCTCTTTGTTTTTCTTCTTGATCCAACTTGGAGGTGCAATTGCTTGAGTCAACGCTTCCAATGCTTCATATGCGTCCTTCACAGTCCTATCGAACAAGGGTATTTTGTTGATGCTATCCACAAGAAGTTGATCATCGACTTCTAATCCTTGATAGAAGCACTCGATCAAAACTTGTTGTGAATTACCATGTTGAGGGCAATCGGCACAAAGTTTCTTGAATCTCTCCCAAGTTAGGTGGAAATTCTCATCCTTGCGTTGTCGAAAAGTTGTAATCCTTTGCCTCCCCTTTGAAAGTTGCTCACTTTTCATGGTTGAAGATGTTGTACCTAACTCTTTCTTTACCCACTTTTCCACTACACAAACAAAATCATTAGTTTTCAAAGATAAATTTGATGAAAGTTTGGGATGAATTACATCACCATCAAACTCCATCGTCAATGAGCCATAAAAAACATCGATTTTGGTGTGAGAAGTCCTTAGGAAAGGCCTTCCTAACAAAAGAGGGCATTGATCCTTTGTAATTTCTCCTTCCATTTCCATAACAAAAATGTCAACAGGAAAAATTAAATGTTGAACTTTAATCAAAATGTTCTCTAGCACACCTTCAAAAGAGGGCATTGATCCTTTGTAATTTCTCCTTCCATTTCCATAACAAAAATGTCAACAGGAAAAATTAAATGTTGAACTTTAATCAAAATGTTCTCTAGCACACCTTTGGAATGTACCAAAGATCCATCGGGCAATTGAAGAACAACATCAGTGTATTTTAAAGGACCAATTTTTAAAGTTTGATAGAAAGAATAAGGCATGACACTTAAAGATGCTCCTAAGTCAAGCATAGCATTATCAATGATAATATTTCCAATTGAACAAGTAATTGAAAACATACCAGGATCCTTGCATTTTGGAGGTAAATGTCTTTGCAAAACAGCAGAAACTGTTGCTCCAACATTCAACTTACCTTGCAACCTTTTCTTGTTTGTACACAATTGCTTAAGAAGCCTTGCATACCTTGGTACTTGTTGAATTGCATCAAGAAGTGGGATGTTGACCTCGACTTTTCGAAAGATATCCAAGATGTCTTGATCTTCATCTTCTTTCATTGATTTCCTTGACTTGGTTGGAAAAGGTTCCTTCTTTGAATCCAATTTGGGCTTGACCACAGAAGTTTCTTTGGCTTCTCCATTATTCTTGACAAATTCGAGAATAATGGGTTCATCATCTTCAATCTTAACTTCCTTTGCTAACACATGCAATTCTTCTTCATTCTTGCTTGTCCTTTCATCCATTGTAGACTTAGTTGGATATGGTTCTTCCAACTCTTTTCCACTTCTCAAGGTAATAGCATTCACATTTTCCTTAGGAGGCACTTTTTATTGAGATGGGATCTTGTTTTGGCCTTATGCTTTGAGCTCACTCACATCACTTGCCAATTGACCTAATTGCTTCTTGATGATCTCCATGGTCTCTCTCATTTGTTGCATTCCCTCAGAATAGTGTGAAGATTGCCTTGGATAGTTGTTTGGCCTTGCTTGGTAAGCACCTTGGTTCCCATAAGAATTGTAGCTTCTTGGAAATGGCTCTTGTTTCCTTTGAAATCCCTCTTGCATTCCTAAAGCATTGACTTCTTCAACATCATCTTCGACCAAACTAGGGCACTTATCCGTGTGATGTCCTAATGAACAAATCCCACAAACCATTTGACACACTTGATAAGTTCGATTTGACCAAATCAGTGAGCAAAGCGATTTGTTGATTTGCTTCTTCAATTTGTTGCTCCAATGTAGAGGAATGGGTTGAGACTCCATTGATTCTTCTAATGTTTCCATCTCTTTGTGCACAATTCTCGCGAGTACCAAATTGTTGTGTGTTGGCGGCCATGTTCTCGATCAAAGTCCAAGCATTGGTAGGAGTCTTGTCGATGAAAGCCCATCCACTTGCAGAATCTATGGAAGATCTATCAAATGGGAGTAAACCTTCATAGAAATACTGAATAAGCAATTGTTGAGGAATTTGATGATTTGGACAACTTGAGCACAACCTCTTGAAACGTTCCCAAAACTCGTACATAGTCTCGCCTTGGGATTGCTTAATTCCACTTATCTCCTTTCGAATGCTTGAGGCTTTATGAACAGGAAAGAATTTTTCCAAAAACAACTTCTTAAGGCTCGTCCAAGAAGTGATTGAACCACTAGGCATGTAGTACAACCAATCCTTTGCACGATCCATAAGGGTAAAAGGAAAAGTTCTAAGTTTGAATTGCTCCTCAGAGATACCTTGCATCTTCATGGATGAACAAACAATTTGAAAATCTGTGAGATGTCGATGTGGATCTTCTCCAGGCATACCATGAAATTTTGGCAATAAATGAATGAATCCAGACTTGATCTCAAAATTTTCTTCATTGGTTGGATATTGAATTGCTAAGCGCTGTGTAGTCACATTTGGGGCAGCAAGTTCCCTCAAAGTCCTATTGTTGTTGTTTTCTTCGGCCATGTTTTCTCTTGGGGGTTGTGATTTCAAACTTGAAGAAGAAGTGGTGGAACGTGGAGAGCTAGCTTGAGAACTTGGTGTTGACGAATCTCCTCCTTGCTCTCGAAACAAATTCTCCTTCCTTAGTGCAAAGAGTGTATGTTCAGGCTCAGAATTGAACTCTAAGTCCTTGGTACCACTACTCCGTGTATTTGGCATACAACACCTAGAAAGAACTTAAACAAAGAATCCAACAATAACAAGTAACTCGGAAAAATAAAAAGTAAGGAAAAATTAACTAAACTAAAAATTGAAAAGAAAAATAACGAAAAATATAAAGGATAAAGATAAGAAATTCTTAAGTAATAATTCGCCTTCGATTACTTAAACCTTCCCCGGCAACGGCGCCAAAATTGTGATCAAGTCGTTGATCGAATCACAAGATAATTCCCCACAAACCAATAACCAATATAATTAACTACTTAGCTAGGGCAAGTAGGGGTCGAATCCACAGGGAAGGTAGATAAAGTAAATCTTACAAGAAGAAATTCTAACCTAGAAAAGATATTTTTGGGTTTTTCAAAATAGATTAATTAAACTAGAAAACAATTAAAGAATTAACTAGAAAACAATTCAAGCGATAAAAGCATACTTCTTCTCCTTTAGGTAACTACTTTGATCAAGTGAATCATGGATCATCGACACTAAACATAAATTTGGCTTAGATTGCAATCAATTAAGAATCATAAATTACCCCAAATCGGTATATAGCCTAAGACGTAGACATCAACTTTCATTGAAACAAAGTAATCCTCTTAACATCTTAAACAACTCCATTTGAATAATTGGTATAGGAACAGACGTAATGCTAATTCCAACATGCTAATAAGATTAACCCACATCTCGCTGACAATTAACCTCAAATGTTATGATCTAGTGGTTTCAGCCCTTCATATAACAAGCATTAAGTTTTATTAATCCACATGCATGATAAATCAATACCAAACTTGCCTACGTCAATTTCCATCTCGGCCTAAAGATTTCGACAAGGTTTGATATCCCATTGAACCTAGGACTCCTAGAATTACAATTGTTACTTGGACCAACTTTAGCTTGACTCAAGCTACTTGAATCTAACTATAGCATTCATAAATCTCAAGATATGTTGCGCACCAAATCAATCAAAGTATGAACACATAAGATGAAGCATAGAGATAAGAAACGTATTCAAACGGAAAAAGCTCAAATTATTAAGAACAAAAGTCTCACCAATAATTCATTGATCAAAAGTACCTAAGGAAAAGAAGTATAAAAGATTTAGCTACTCATGGATTGCAAGCAATCCATGAGAGACTTACAATACTTGAGGCCGGCGGCTGCCTCTCCTCTTCCTATCGCAAATCCTAGAGCTAGGGTTGAGAAAAGATTATTTTCTATGTTGTGATATCTCTCTAGGGTTTTAGACTTAAGAGGGTATTTATAGAGGGTGGCTTAGGGTTAATTTAGAGCTAAACAAACCCTAAGGACGTGTTGGGCTGCTCTCCAAGTCTTCAAGCTAGTCCAAATAAGAATTTGGGATTAATTGGATCAATCCCGCAAAACAGGCCCAGGACAGTTTCTGTCCGCTGACTTCAGGGGCATTTTCGTCCACGAAAACGGCAAAACTGGGATTCAACCGAAACACAAAAGTTGTAGATCTTGGAGATATCTTTCCAACGGCTACTCATACGCCTCAAACGGAGCTCTGGATCAAAAGTTATGGCTAAAATACAGAAAGGTCGCCAAATCTGGAAACAAGTAAAGAGGCTTCAAGGTGAAGACACGCATGGCTGCTGGGTGGCGCGCGCGCGGCATGACCCCCGACTCCCCTTGGGCGCCCATGTAGATGGCTTGTGCGCCTAGGGCGTTGCTCTCAGGCCCCAGGTCGCCTGCTCCCATGTGGTTTCTGGTGGCATGTCCCGACTAGCGCTGGGCGCCCATGTGGTATGCTTGGCGCCCCATGTGGTTTGCCTCGCGACCTATGTACTCCAGTGCTATGACACTTCTTGCCTTGAAATTCAACTTTGCTCCTTTGCTTCTAACTCTTGAAAATCAATCTTATGATGATAAAATTGACTCTTCAAGCTCTTCAATCACGATCATATTGGCTCCATTCTTCATCCAAAATGTCCTTGGAAAATATTTGTGTAAATAATCATCCAAAAAGGCTCCAAAAAGATACAAAAATGGTGATTTTGCACTTTTCTTCACTTTAACACCTATAAACACAAATATACCAAATATAAGGCATAATCAAGCATAAAATACCCTAAAAGCATAGGAAAATGACCATAAAAAGAGGCATAATTTTGGTCCGATCAGTGGACAAGGAAATTCTTCCTTAAAAGCCTATATTAGCACCATATCGTACAAGAACCAAAAAGAAGAATGAGATTGATCCTGTCATCTTGGAGACATTCAGCAAAGTTGAGGTGAATATTCCACTTTTGGATGCTATTCAACAAATTCCTAAGTATGCAAAGTTTCTCAAGGAACTATGCACCAACAAGAAATGTTTGCAAGGTAAGATTTCTGTTGGAGAAAGCATCTCTGCTATAATTCAAAAGGAATTACCCCCAAAGCTAAAGGATCAAGGTATGTTTTCTATCTCATGTTCAATTGGTGAGGGTAAGATAAATAATGCTATGTTAGATTTAAGAGCTTCTTTAAGTGTTATGCCTTATACCAATTATTCTGCTTTGAATCTTGGACCTTTGAAATCTACTGATGTTGTGCTCTAATTAGCTGATAGTTCTTTAGTGAAACCTGAAGGAGTTCTAGAGAATGTGTTAATCAAGGTTCAACACCTAATATTCCCTGTGGATATTTATGTGTTGGAGATGGAGGAAGACGATTCTAAGAGTCATTGTCCTTTGTTGCTTGGAAGACCTTTCTTGAAGACTGCTCACACTAGAATTGATGTCTTTAATGGATCATTAACAATGGAAATTGATGGAGATATCATAAGCTTTCATGGTTTAAAATCACCATCTAACTCCATTGATCCATCTTTTGATGTTAATTCCATCAACATGGAGAAGTCAATTGAAGATAAAATTGAAGAAAAACTCACCATGACATCCTTGTTTAAGGAATTCATGAGCTTCATTATGGAAAAATTTAATTTTTCCCAACCCTTTGGAAAGTGAATTTGAGCAAAGTCTAGCTCAAAGACTCTAAACAAAGCGCTTATGGGAGGCAACCCATGCTAACTAATTACTAACTATTTTTCTTTATTTTTGTTTTTGTTTTTGCATTTAGGTAAAATTCATGCTTGATACTTGTTGCAAAAATAGGAATTGGAGAAGCACACCACAATTGGAGGAGGAATTGAACTCGTCATTGAATAAGCTTTCTCAATCTCTAATCTTTTTAATTTTACTTGCTCTTAATTGATTGGAATTTTTGCTTGCTTAATTTCATCGATTTTTAGCTAGTTCGATTAAATTGATTTTTGCTTGCATGTTATTATTGCTTGAATTTAGTTTTTGCATTTAGTTTAGTTGCATTTGCATATTTTCAATGGATAGAATGAAGTCAATTTTCTCTCATTGCTCAAAGAGAAATTAAGATCAAATTGAGAATTTTTGAGCTATTAAGAGACCAAAATTGGACATGAAATCTTGATTTTAGACAAAATTGGATGTGTTCAAGTTGAAGAATACAAGTTGAAGTGGTTAACTTTGGATTTGAAGAAGCAATTTTGCAAGAAATTAAGTGAAAAATTCGTTTGGAATTAATCAAGGCATATCGCGGGTTTGGAGAGCAAAAACAGCAAATCCTAGTCTCGATAGGACTAGGTAAGGAACCGACTTTGGCTTCCAATTTTGGGTAGGAAATAAGGCAATTTTTCCCAATTGAAGGAGAAATGTCCTAAACCGACATACCAAGTGTGCCTATTTAAGAAAACCTTACCTTGTCTTGCTCCACATTGAGAGAAATCGAAGCCTCAAGACAGCCTGCTCAACACAAACTCTTGCTGCCTAGATTTGCCGATAGCCTTGTGACACCACTTTGCCGATTGATTTCTTCTTCCTTGCTTGATTTTTGCACCATAAAAACCCACTACACTATAGTTCCATCTACCACCTACCTCTATTGATCAAAAATCCAGAAGTTCTTGCATCCAAGAGTGAAGAAAATGAGCCCCAAAGTAGCCCACTTGCAAGCCGATAAACCCCCTTTATAATCGACTTGGAATTTTCCTTGTTGATTGACGATTGTTCTTGCAATCAAAACAGCCTCCTTACTTGTTATTTTTGACCTGAAACACACCCTTTCCATACTTCTGTCATTGCTTTACCCAATTGATTTGAAACCTAACCACCATGGCACCCAAAAGAGAACTCCCAAGGACCCGAACCTTTCCTCTTAGCTCACATGCCGAACCTTATGCTTTTAGTGGTGATGAATGGGAAGATGATCAAATTGTTGATTTTCCCAATGCTTTTATTGATGATGAAGCCAAAAGATGCTGTCGTGCTAGAGCCAAAGTACCCATTGTAATTGAAAATTATCCCGCCAAGAAGATTGATAAGAATTTGAGGATTTCCAAGATCTTTCAAGCTTGTGGTTCGAAAAGTTTGCTTGAATTGAAGGGTGATTTTCATCCAAATATGGTGAAGGAATTCTATGCTAACATGGGTAGATATCGACCATATGGAGATGATCTCACAATTCGAACAATGGTGAAAGGGAGGAGAATTAAGGTGAGTGAGAAAACTCTTGTTAGACTACTTGGAATAAGCAATCAAGGTAATCTTTTCAAATTTGATGAATTTGGAGGAGAAAAGAGAAACTTGTTTGATATCTTTTGGTCTAAAGATGTTGCCTTGGAATACTTTGAAATTCCAGATGATTGTCACAAAGTTGATGTTAAGTTGGAGAGAAGGAAGCCAAGAGATAGGGTAGTGATGTACTTGATACACCACAACATACTCCCTAGGTCTTTGAATTCTCAACATAAGGCTTCAATTGAAGACTTGTATATTGCCGATGCTATGTGTTATGGACAAGAGAAGACTAAGTCAATTCCCATGGCTAGACTTATCTTAAGTAAGATGTGGGATTTTGCTACTTCTAGTGATCCTCATCAATGTTTGGGCTACCCACTTATTATTAGTGGAATTTTGAGAAAGAAATCTATCCTGCCTAGTGAAGGAGAAGTTACTAGCTCTTATAAGAAGAATTTCTTAGGAAACTTTACCATGTTCAATCTAGGTATGAAACAAAATTCTTTTGAAAATTAGTTCAATGTTGAAAGAGGAAGTTGTTCTAAAGATCAAGAGCCGAAACACATGGAGGTGACAAGGAATTTGGAAGATTAAGTTAAGGTTGTGGAAGTTAACAAAGTTGATATCACCTCTACTTCTAAGGAACTTGCCGATGAGATGGAGTTGGATGTCAAGCTTTGGGGACTTGAGATTTATTTGAAGAAAATTGGTGCGGCATTGAAGAAATTCAAAGTCAAAATCAAGAGTTTCATAAGTTAGTTCTCAACATGATTTCCGATTTCACTAAAAAGCAAAGGAGGAATTGAATGGCTTCTATCCTAGAAAATTAAGTTAGATTGCATGTTTATTTTTCTTGTTTGTATATTAGGATTGCATCTTAGATCTAATTTTCCTTGTTTGCATGTTTAAGTTTATTGCTTATTAGTCTAATTGTAATTTTTCTTTCAAGAGTGATTAATGAATTTTTCCTTATTCTATCTTTCAATAGTTGATTTGAATTGCCATATCTTGCTATTGATTGATTGAATTGCAATTATTTGTTAGTTGATTGATAGATTGTTTGTTTGTTTATTAATAATCCACCCACTTAAGTACCCCATTCAATCAATGTTTTTGCTAGTCATGTTTTCACAATTCAATTTTTGTCCAAAATCTTTCTTATAAGTTTTGAGTCAAAATCTCAATTTTCAACTAGCTTACACATTGAGGACAATGTGTCATTTAAGTGTGGGGGGAGTGATTTAGAAAATCTTTAAAAAAAATTGTTTTTGATAGAAGATAATGAATAAATAGATTAAGTACATATCTTGTTTTGCATATGTCTTAAATCATTGATTTGATTTTAAAAATTGAGTCTTTAGCATGATTTAGTTCTTGATTTGAGATTATTTTTCAAGCCTTGCTATGCTTATGATACTATTCTTTTCAATTGCATGAGAGAATATGATGTTTTCATTCAAAAATTGAAAGTTGATTGATTGTTACTTGCTTTAGATTGCTTGCATAGTTCAACCATTGATTGTTTTGTTCACACTTGATATTTTTGCACACATGATTCTTTGATCTTACACCCTTTGGAAATTGATTCCTTTGTTCTTAAATACCTATCTTTTACACCCTATTTTTCCCTTGTTCTTAGCCATCTTTGTTAAATTGAAATCCCTTTTCTTGGCTTGATAAGTGAAAAGATAAGTGTGGGGGAATTCTTCCCACGGTTTTGAAGGCTTAGATTGAAAATTTTGTTTCTTCCAATAAGGAATAAAAAAAAAGTTGTTCTAAGTAAGGGAGAAAAAGTATTCATTATTCCCTTGAAAAAAAAAGTGAAAAGAACAATTCCTTGGAAGTAAAATTAAAGCCGATTGAAAGAATGAAAGAGTTTGATTTGAGCCAAGATTTGGGTTATTAAAGTCTTATACACCCAAACACCACTTTTTGAGCCTAAATTTCTATCTTTTACCCATTCTTTCATCCCTTAATCATTGAATCTAATTCTACATGTATGTGATATATCTTGTATGACTTAAAAAATTGTTTTTGAAAACCTTGGATGGATGTTTTAGTGTCTATTGCTTAAGTACTTTCTTTTGACTATGATGAAGTTGAATGGAAGACTTATTTTTGCTTTGCTTTTGAAATTGAATGATGATTTTGCATAGAATTGATTGAGAATTGATTTCTTTGAAAGGCTATTTCTAGCTAATTGCTTGATTATGGAAATTGAACGTATTGATTATTGATTATTGACTTGTTTGTTCTATGCTATGATATGTCTTAAAAAGAAAATTCTCTCTTTTCTACCCTATTCTTAGCCTTTTAAACCTGTGTTTTTGTCTGTGTTAGTAATGTTGGTGGGTATCGTTCTAGTTAAGTAAACCCTCAGGTGACTTCACACCTCCTAGGTAGACGTATCTAGGTTAAAAAGGCTTGTGTCATGTGCTAAATGCCACCTTACACCTACGAAAGTGGAATCTTTTTCTGTTTTGAGTCAGAGTCTATATTTCTATCCTTTTTCCAACTTTGAGTTGCACACTAATTTTTGCTAAGGACTAACAAAAGTTGAAGTGTGGGGGAAATATGATAAGACCTAATTTCAAGCTTATTTTCTATATTATTTTGCCTTGTTTTGGTAATCATAAGTATCGATTTCACCACATATTTCTCATATTTGTGTTCTCAGGACCATTTAGAGCCATTATTTAAGATTATGAAGATTTGGACCAATTTTGGATCAATTTGGAGAAATTACTGATTTTGGCCAATTTTAGCCCCGAGAGCCCATTGGAGCTTATTAAGTTTAAAGGAAGCTTGAATCATTGAAAATCCAAAGTTGATTTCTCTAGGCCCAATTTTCACATCTTAAATTCCAATTAAGAGTTTCAAGTCCAACCAGCAATTATGATGCAGTAAATAATTGATGATTGGAGAAATTTCAAATCCTAGTCAAAGAAGGATTCACAAGTGCAGTTTCGGAAGAAAAATCATATCTTTTGATCCAGAGCTCAGAAAAATGCATATGATATACCGTTGGAAAAATGACTTCATGCTCTGTAACTTTTCTTTGACCTCGACAGCTAATTTTGATGGGAAGAATGTCGATTTTGCCCTTGAAGTTTCTGGACAGATTTGGTCGATTATCCTACTTGACTTTGGAATTGTTTGACCGACTTGGAGAAGTTATGGACGGTAATTGCAGCTGTAATTTGATGATGTGGAACACTCTAATTGGCTATCAAAGATGCTAATTAATGAAGATCTACTTCAACCAATCAAAGCTCATTACTTGAAGACAAAGTTGATGTAATTCCTAGTTGTATTAGGATTAAAAATTAGATGTCTATCTTGCCCTTTATGCCGCCTCATCTAAGGGTTGGTTTTTTTTGTCATAAGGGTAGGATATGACTTAGGTTTGCCTATAAATACGGAGGATTATCTTATGATTTATCATAAGGAACAATTGCTCAATTGAAGAGAAGTCGACTAAGGATAATTTCCTTGGTTGTGTCGACATCTTTAGGGTTCCAATCCCTTGTCGATTTCCTTAGTTTTGTAAGTATGTCTCTCATGATTGCTTCAATCATGAGTGAGTAGTTCTCTTTAATATTTTTCCCCTTTGAACCCTTGAGTTATGAATTAATTATTTTACACCTATGGTAAGATCTTGTGCTTCAATTCTATATCAATTGATTGATGAATTGATGATAATTAATTATGCATATGTTGACTTGTTCATGTATGTATGATTGGCGGATTTGATTTGATGAATTAATCCTTTTGATAAACAAGTTTTCATGCTTAACCCTGATTTTATTGTCTAGGTTTTCTTGATCAATTAATTAGGAATGCACGCCTAAGAAGTTAATCAATTGAATCTCTGCTAGATTAGATTTGGTGAATAGCTAGTAATTTAATCTAATTGTGAGTAGCAAGATTTAATATATTCAATGAATAACTAGTAATTGAAGTATTGAATTGGGTTAAGATTGATCATTAAGTTGTGATGAATAACTATTAATCATTAACTTATGTTTGGTATATCTATTTATCTTAATGCTTTATTGATTGCTTTAATTGGTGAATAACTAGTAGCTAATTTTGGTAATTGATAAAAGATGTTTGATTAGGAATAACTAGTACTAATCTTATTTATAATTTATTATAGATTAGGATGAAGGAGAATAACTAGTATTTTGATTCCTTGCCAAATACATGTTTATGGTGCTTATAAATTGATATGTTTTGATCTATAATCCATGGTGTTTATAATTAATTTATGCTTAAGTGGGGAAGTAGTGCCTTTATCTTATTGTTTTCTATTTAAATTACTTTCGTGACAACTTAATTGCTTTCTTTATAATATGTTGCTTTTAATTTGTTTGCTTTCTTAGTTGTTTTGAAACAGTTGATTCAGACTTAGTATTCTCTGTGGGATCGACCCTGACTTACCCTAGCTACTGTAGTTGGAGTTTGTTAGGTTTTTATTTGATGATTGTTTGACGACATCGATCATTAATAAACTGGATAAGCTTTCCATACACAGTAAAAATAAGTATGGTGACAAAGGATCACCCTATCTGCAATTTTGCCATAGATGGAATAAATGATAAAAATAAAATATAAAATTAAAGATAGATTGATAAATAAAAATCAAAGTGAAATTTGTAGGTTATTGAATTTGTTTGCAAATATATAGTTTTGTTTTATAAACTATATAAGTATTTTTAGTACAAAGTATGGTAAACTTGATGATCTTCATATTAATGAAATAATTAAAAAAATAATTATAATTAAACGTTAATGGATTTTTTAGTACACGTTTTACTACATACAAAACTTTTCTAGAAATTGGGTATTTTAACCCTCATTAGTGAAGAAGTGGTTGTAAATACTAGTATTTTACCAAACTTATTGGTAATGTATAGTTATTCTTATATCGTTCAATAATTTTAGTTAATCAAGTACTGTAAATTTGATCAAGTTGTTACCAAATTACTGAAAATGAAAGGTTATTAAATTTGTTGATAAACATTTAAGATAAGTAAAAGCTTCTTTTAGGAAGTTTTTAAGCATTTTTAGTAACCTTAAGTTTTTTTTAATAATCTTATAAAAATTTTAACACCTTTTTTTTAATCTTTTTAAAAATAATCTTATAAGATCTTTTAATAAGCTTAGTAGATTTTTTAGTAACTTTATAAGTTTTTTTGAAGTAGAATTTTTTTGAACTTCTTAAAAGCTTTTTAATTAAATACTATATATAAGATTGTTTTTTTGAAGTAGATTTAGATTTTATCTCTTCAGATGATCTTGACCGTTGTAACTTTCAGCTATAAATAGACTAGTTCTGTTCAATTGTAAACACATCTCATTTTCTGCATTCACTTCTCTCTGGAGTAATAAGAAATTCTCTCTCATTCTCTCTATATTGTTCTTCGCGTTCTTATTAGTTTCATAACACGTTATCAACACGAAAGCTCTAGCTAGCAACGCGAAGCTTCGATCTTCTGTTTAGATTTGATCTTCCAATCTTAAGTTTTTATTGCTTAAGTTGTTTATATTGTTGTGTTTTTACCCTTATAGTAAATAATATTGAAAATTACCTTTGACACCAAAAGTTGTCACGTTGGTAAATTAAAATTACTGCTGACACTAGAAGTTGTCACCTTGGTAAATTGAAATTACTTTTGACACCAGAAGTTGTCACTCTGGTAAATTAAAATTACCTTTGACACCATAAGTGTTACTCTAATAAATTATAATTACTATTGACACCAGAAATTGTCACCTTTGAATTACCACGGTTAATTTATTTTTGGCACCAGAAGCTGTCATAATTAACATTACATATTTACTACGGCAAATTATCTTTTGACACCGGAAGTTGTCATACTAAGGTTGAGATTATTAGAACATTTTTGCCTTAAGATGCAAATAATACTTTGAAACCCGAAGTTGTCATAGGCTATTCCCAATGTATAGATAAATAATTTTGATTAGACACCTGAAGTTGTAATACTAGACCCATGTGCTATCAATTACATGCCTAGGAAAATTTTGTCTAAGGAGTATGGATTTTAAGTGGGACCGTTTGTGACCCCTCCATTCTTTCTTGGGAATTAACCTAGTGTAATTAGATAAAAAAAAATTATATGTCATTTGACACCCGAAGTTGTCAATATAAGTGCAAATGGAAAATATTGAGAAGAAAGCATATTATATGCTTGCTAGATAGTGCTACCACACATATGATGTTAAGTAGCAAAAACTTATTCTCAAGTATAACATTGTGTAAAGCAAATGTTCACATTATATCTGGTCATATTAAGATTATAGATGGCTACGGGAATACCACAATAATTGTGCCAAATGGCACTTCTTTGCATCTTGAAGATGCATTATTAATCAGTAGGTCAAGGAAGAATCTACTTAGCTAAAGATGTACACCGTAATGGGTAACATCTTGAGACAACAATTGAAATAAATAAACATGTTCTAAGTATCACCTTGAGATGGGCCAGAAGACCATCTATGAAAGGTTAGAAGCCTATATTACTGGGTTGAATGTTTTCCCCCCTAAAAGAGTTACTATTATTGAATCATGATATGTTCAGACTTTGGTATGATAACGATAGTCATTCAGGCATTATGATGATGCGAAGAATCATCAAGAATATAAGGAGACACCTTTTGAAAGACATAAAAGTCTTGTTCTCTGAGGATTACACTTGTGAATCTTGTTCACAAGGAAAACACATTTAAATTATTTTTCAAAGTAAAAAAATTATTGCCAATTACCAAATATATAGAAGTTTGACACCTACAGTTGTCGAAATAAATATTGATTTCGGAATCATCTGTATGTTTTTATAGACTATGGTAAGTGGCAATAACTTTTTGTATGAATAATGAGATGCATCTCCGCAAGGCCTTGCTAATAACATAGATGAAAAGTGAGATGCTAATTTACGCTAATGCGTAACGGTTATTGAAATAATCCTTAACGGGTCGTTCCCTAATTATAAGTTCCTTTTTGGTCAACCAACATCAAACTTTGACCAATGATTTATAAAAATATATATATAATTTAATTTTTAAAAAATATGTGTTCAAAAGTTTGTAATTCAAAATTTATAAGTATTATTTTTAAAAATTATATTACTTTATATATTTTTTATAAAAAATGGTCAAAGTTTGGTTTGGTTGACCAAAAAGGGACTTATAATTAGGGACAGAGGGAGTAATTTTAATGGGCTGTCATAGTAGCCAGTACTATGGACCATGAAAGAGGTCATAAGCATGCTTACAAAAGTATTATGAGCCCCTGTAGAGGCTTTGAGCATACAAATTATTTAACAAACACATATGAGAGGTGATGAATAGATGCTCGCTACTTTGGTATGCTACCTAACGCCATGTATGAATTAGTTTCACGGGGCATTACTGGGAAAGCAATTTAGTTTAAATTGAAATTCTTATATCACACAGATGCACTATATTCATGGACGACTCATTATGTCGCTTTTGAGAGCATGGCCATAATTATGAATATATGTTGCTTAAGGTGTATGCTCATTAAGAAATTCTAAGATACCTAATCATGATTGGTTTATGACAAAATTGAAAAATAGATAAAAATAAAGGCCAAAAGCCTGTGGAATGACTGGACATTATGCACATTTTGGGTGTATGATTAAATATTTTGTTGATATTTATTTGGTCTCCCTGAAGGAGATATATACGTGTATTGAGCTCCACGCTATTAAGAGTAATTAAGATATATATGAAATTAGATTCAACACCCTTTCAGTCATATAATATTTCTCCCCTTCAATTAGTCCTAGGCAATGAGCCGGGCATTTCACATGTTTGCACTCCTGTTTGTGTTGTTCAAGTGCCCGTAGCACCACCGCAAATGATTAAAATGGGTCCCCAATAACATATGGGCATTTATGTTGGGTTTGATTCACCGTCCATTATTAGGTTATTTGAACCATTGACGAGTGATTTATTTACCGCAAGATTCGTGGATTATCTTGAGACTGTGCTCCCACTTTTGGGGAAACCAAAGGCTTCCAAAGATGGATAGCATGAAAACTTGATGTTTTCTCATAGAAAAAAGACTGTCTCATTAAGACCCAATAATACATGAATGTGAAAGGTGCAACATTTGATCCATTTGCAAGTTATTGCAATCGATTTTCCTGATATATTTCATCAGACTGCTAAAAATATATTTTTAAGCTGTCAATGTTCCAACTAAGATAGATGTTCCTGAAATAGATCAAAGTGACCATGTCTGAAGCATGGAAAACTGATGGGATCAAAATATATAGTTCCTTGAAAAAGAAGGGGGGGAAATTTAGAATCTGCTCCAGAAGAACATATTGGTCTTTATCGAGGAAATCGAGTTGCCTTTAATATGGCACAAAATAAAGAGAGTAAAATACTGAATAATATTGCCCTTGAAGAGGCACAATTCATGAGCAAATTGCCTTTGTAGTGGCACAAACCCATGAAAAGATCACCGACCCCGTGAATACTAGAATTTCCATTGTAATGAGATAATTATCGATGATGCGTTCGCTCTCTAAATCACTCATGAAATTATGAAAGATGATAATGAATCTCAGTTTATAACCATATGTCATCAAAGGCAAGATTGGCATGAATGAGAGGAAGCAATCAAGGTTGAGTTGGCTTCCCTTGCCAAAGAATTATGTCTTTGGACTCAAACCCGTTGGATTGAAATGGGTATTTGTTTGGAAATGAAATAAGGTCGTGCGGTATAAAACCCGACCTGCAGCCTAAGAGTTCACTTAGAGAACTAGGTTTGATTATAATGGAATCTATTCACCTGTGATGAATACGATTACCTTTCATTTTCCTTATTAAATTGGAAACATGTTATATGAACATTGTGATGACATGCTTATGGTTCAAAGGATATAATATGCCTGAAGCATACATTCCAATATTTATATTCCCGAGGGATCAAAAATGCCTGAAGCATACACTCCCCGCAACTTATTCTCAAAAGTTGCAAAAGATCTTTATATGGGTTAAAGCAATCCAGTCACATGTGGTATCAATGCTTAAGCGTGTGCATATTAAGAAAGAGTATAAAAAGATCCCATCTACGCATGTGTGTTTATTAAGAAATCGGAATCTGGATTTGCTATAGTAGCGGTTTATGTCGACGATATAAATATGATTGAAACTTCTGAAGAGTTATCCTAAACTGCTAACTATTTGAAAATGGAGTTTGAGGATTTGGGTAAAACCAAAATTATGCCTTGGTCTACGAGCTTGAGCACAAAGCAAATGATATGCTTTAAGCACCCATATGGTTATAAGTTATAAGGTCCATTGATCCCAAATGGACATGTTTCGTCCTAAACAAAAACCGATGAGGATATGCTTGGTCTTGAAGTAGCATACCTCAATGTTATCAGGGATTAATGTATTTGAGAGAATTCATGCGACCTAAAATCGCATTTGCGATAAACTCGGAGATATTGTTCAGCATATTTTGTGTCATCTCCGTTGTACCATAGTTTTGGGCTTATTTTAAAAAAACTACTAATTTTGGTTTTGTAGGATATGCTAATGCGGAGTATCAGTCTGATCCGCATAAAACTCGCTCTCAAACCGGTTACCTATTTAGTTATAACAATGCAAACGTTTCTTGGCGTCCTACTAAGCTAAAGGCTAGTAGCCATATCTTCCAACCACTCTGAGATTATCTTCCTCTATGAGGCCAGAAGAGAGTGTGTTTGTTTCAGATTTGTTATAGCACATATCTAAAGGATTGTGGATTGAAACCGGTTATAAGTTCTTCCATTATAAATGTTGTTGCTTCTATTGCACATGTCAGGGGAGAATTTATTAATGGTGATTAGAACAAGAACATCTCGCCTAAATTTTATACTCATGAACTCCAAGAAAGTCGACAAGTTGATGTCAAACAGATTCGCTCCACCAATAATCTTGCAAAATTATTTACCAAATTATTGCCAACATCAACATTTGAGAAATTACTTTATGGCTTTGGTATATGTGGCGATCTAGTAAAATGAAAGATTGTTTTCCCCAGAATTGGAAATGATTAGATGCCTTAGAAGTGGCAATCTGCTTTAATTCAGGGGGAGCGATTATAGTGCGCTGCACTATTTTTCCCTTATGTTCGGTTTTTATCACACTGTGTTTTACCGACTTAAGGTTTTTAATGAGGCAGCAGTAGCACATTAAATTAATATTATCCTGAAGACAAATTAGAGGGACAATGTTGTACTCTTTTTCCCTTATGTCCGGATTTTGTCCCACTAGGTTTTTCCGACTTAAGGTTTTTAACGAGGCAACACGTATATGTCCTATTAAGCCGTTAGATTGGTGTTCAGTCCAAAGGGAAGTGTTATGAAATAGTGGACTTACCACACCACATATCAAAGCCTATATTATCTACTGGTTTTATCCTGAATATCTGAATAGATTTGAAGAGATACTGAGAGAATATTCCAGAGAATATTATCAACAGAAGATATCATCAGAAGATTTCAACTGAAGATTATCTGGAAAATATCTGAAGATTTAAGTAGATTATATTTAGATATTATTTGATTATGTAATCTAAATTTGATTTAGATTTATCTCTTCAGATGATCTTGACCATTGTAACTTTCAACTATAAATAGGCTAGTTCTGTTCAGTTGTAAACACACCTCATTGTCTGTATTCACTTCTCTCTGGAGTAATAAGAAATTCTCTCTCATTCTCTCTATAGCGTTCTTCACGTTCTTTTTTTTTTAGATAAAGAATCATTTTCATTTCTTGAAGAGATTGGAATTACAAACGCACAGGAATACCCGTACACCGCTACATGATTAGCTACATTACCGAAATGCTAATCTATGAGCCAACAAACCCCTTCCCCAACAAACAAACCCAGTGAAATCTCATTACAATTCAAATAAATCTCTATGTCCAAACATCTAAATGAGAATTCAACCCAAACTAGAAATTATATCAAAAATAAACTACCTACCTACCAAATAAACAAACAAATTACAAACAAACTCACATTCCGTGAGAGTTGAACCCAAGACCTCATAATCTGGGTAGGCTGGAACTAAGAGTTCAGTACTCTACCACCAGACCAAATGCCTGATGGCCTTATTAGTTTCATAATAACAATTGATAGTAGTTTATTTATTTATTGTGTAATAATCCTTTAAAGAAGTAAAAATTATGTAAATGTAACTTAGAATTAATTTTAATAAAATTTTCAAACTCACGTGATACTAGTATTATATATTAATTAATAAAATAATAATAATAATAATAATAATAATAATAATAATAATAATAATATACTCCCTCCGTCCCCATTTAGATGTCCACTCTCAGTCAACAAATATTAAACTTTGACTATTGTATATAAAAAATATATAAAGAAAAATCATTTTTAAAAATTACACTTATAAATTTTGAATTATAACCTTTTCAGCACATATTTTTTTAAAACTAAATTTTACATATTTTTTTAATAAATAATAGTCAAAGTTAAGTATTGTTAACCAAGAGTGGATATCTAATTAGGGACTGAGGAGGAGTAAGTAACTTGAATATGATCTGATTGGGAACATCAGGTAATAAAATATATAATTAATTTGTATGAAATCGATGGTTCTGACTAATTGATTCCTTTACATCGATATCACCTAATGTTTATTCATTAATCAATTACTCAGAAGTTTTTCTTGATAGAGAAGTGTAAAATTAACTACAATTAGTAAGAAGACTGGCTGCTTTCGATTTGCAAATTGCAATACTATATTCCTTTTCCTTTGAACTAGTCAAATGCACCCGCGACATGTCGCGGGAATTCAGTATTATTTTCCCGTGGTTTGTTCGAATGTTCGAATAATTGGCCTGTAGTGACAATGTGCTTGGGCTTTTATAAAGCTAATGTAGCTAAATTGAAGGATCGGAATATTTTCCTTAGCTTGTAGCTGTGTATGTATTTAAGGTTTCAGGAAATGACCAAGGAAATGAGTCAGTATATCTAACAAATAAATTTTCCATTAAATCATAATCCATTAAACTGGTTGACATAAGTATAAAGACTAACTTGTACCCAACATGATATGCACAGCGAGCAAGCGCTAGAGCCAAAATATACTAATACATAGATGCATTGTTCATATACTAATACATGTCTAAAATCCCTTTGAGCAGCTCTCAAATTCTGCAAAAATAAACCCAAATATTAAGAAAGTAATTGTTAATAAAAGAAGTGACATTATTGCTACCTAAGCCGGCCAAAAAAAAGAATCTGCTTGAATTTAGCACATCCAGCTTCTTCGATCTGTTAGTCAGTGCGAACCGGTTGGAAAGAAACACCAATATCTATAATCCTGCCAGAGATATATTTATAGGCATCAAGGAGTTCAAATCTCAGAACGTGTTAAGTTTAAACCACTTGATTATAAATAATCATTTGGCAACATAGACTCAAGGAAATAGATTGAACTTCTGAATCAAAAACAATCTATAGACTTAGTAAAATAACATTAATGCCCTTTTTCACATTCACATTGTTGAAAGTTGAATGATCATTTCATTCAATCAGCAACCAACATTTAAAGGGATGATGAACAAACAAAACAGGGTTGTATGTGCAAGACAAAGATATTTTATATGTACTCTGCCATAACCAATGCTTTTGTTCTTATCCTATAATAAGAAAGGCTAAGATGGGGATCCACATCATTGCAGAACAAAGTTTTGCTCAAAGATCAGCACAGAGCAAATACCATTCACAAACATTTCAGGCAAAGCAAGCACATGATAAGAAAATAAACAGTAGGATCAACATTCATACAGAGTGACTAATTGAGCTACCTTAGCATGTTGCTTGACTAATCTACAAAATGCATCTACCAAGGCCGCTTCCATCTCCTGCATAGACAAAACAATTATAAGGTAACTTGAGATGGTAAATAAAGGACTATTGATAATTGAAATATATATTAGAAATTTACATTTTAATAATCTAAATGTTCAAATGAAGCATGGTTTTTTTGATAGATTGGGTACTTCATTTGATAATGATTTTGAAGCATGGTTTTTTTATGAAAGACATTTTGTCAAACACATGAAGGGCATATATGAATACAAATAGTTTTGCTTTCCAAAATATGTATATAATAGAATAGCCAATTATCCACAATTATTACCATTCAAAATCATCCCAGCAAACCAAAAACACATTGCAAATAGAGGACACAAAAGTTAGAATAAGATTGGGCATGCAGAATAACATTAATTAACTTTTTTCTTTTCCATCTAGATAAACTTCCAAAGTAAACATATTGTATTTCAGAGGACCCTACCTATGATAATGCAAAAAATCATATATAATTTGTTGTACTCTGCAGGTTGAAGCATTTGCCAACATTTAAGGAAAAGAATTAAGGAAATAACCTGATGAATAGGAAAATGTTGTGCAAAAAGGTAAATGTTAGTAAATGCTCCTTGGTTACCTGATTAATAGCGAATGTTTGGCTTGTGAATTGAAGCATCTGCAAGGAAAGAATTGAGGAAATAATATTATTGAATATTAAAGCAAGCATATCTTAATTTCTACTCGCAGTGATGAATCTATTCCAATAATGAAGCATCTTAATTCAATAAGCAGCTTAATAACTCTAAAAGCATCTTAATTTCCAGCAAGTAAAGCAGCCTTCATTACTACTGAGATTAAATCAATCACCTCATCAACATCCGCATTTGTTTCCCTTGAAACTCTTCCCTCCAGAATTCTGAAAGTTGGTCAAGCAATTTATCAAATCAGCATTTCATAATGTTAGATCCAAGCATATTTATGCATAAATATAATCAGGACGATAATAGCTATATATATAGTTGGTAAGTGCTACTAATAAAATATACAATATAAATACTTTTTGTTGGGTAAGTAGTCTGTATGAGTGAAAATCTAAGAAAAAAAAATATTGTTCTTAGCTTGAACGCAGGAAAGAAGAATTACCTTTAGACAAATAAGCACAACATGTTTAAGTAATATTTAGAAACATATACGATTGAACTCCAACAATTCAAAGAATATGCCATGTCAAGCTACAGAAACTTTTCCATGTGCCAATCCAATCATAATATAGATTGGAATTTGAATCAGGCACAAATGACCCAAAAGAGGAATAAATTAAGTTATAAGATAGTATTTTAAGAATATATACCTTCATTGATCCAAGAATCGTGGTACTGAGAAACTAAAACCTAAACTCCAAATGAAATAGAAAAACAGGTGAAAAACCAAAGGGAAGAAACAAATTCTAAGCAAGAACACATATACACAACAAATTCAAATGAAAAAAAAAAAAAAAGGAAGAAGGACAAACCCCAACCAAAGGCTAAAAACCAAACCAAATCCATCTACCTCCATCTGTAACACCCAAAACTTAGCAAGGCCTTCGGTTGTCAAGTCAACCTCTACTCTCATTGGACTCGAGTCGTCTGCAATGATTACCAATGGACACCAAAGCATCAAATCCAGGTCATCATAGAACAAACAAAGATACTGGACTTAATGAATTAAAACATACTCAAACGCTTAACTGGAGTATCATGTTTTTGGTTAACATTTAAAAAACCAACTTGAGTCTTTTAGAATTTAGGGCTGATAAAGTCCAAGAGAAAGCTGGCTTACGAACAACAAATCTGGCCACCACCAAACGTCAGACAGAGCTTTGGATATGGATATTCGGAATCAGTGAAAACTCATCTCCTTTGTCTTCATTTCTCTCGGCTCTTCTCATTTCTTGCTACTCTTTTCTCATCTCTGCCAATTGGCCTCTTTTCCCTTGAAAGAAAAGCGAAAAGTAGTCAACAAAATAAGGGAGAGAAATCATTAGCAAGAAGCAATAGCCAAAACACTTGCAATGAGGATTAAATCAAGCAGCACAAAGAGAGCAAATTTCCAGCAATTACCATGAACCAATTCATTCATGATTCAACTTCTGACTTTACTGTCAATACCTCAAACCAACATACAGAAACCAATTCTCCATTTCAGTTGTAACAAAGTTATGTATAACAGTATCGAACTCCAAACAAAGTATGAAAACCATAATCCAGAAAACTTATAATAGTGTCAAGTTTCAGAGGCTCCTACACACCATAAACATAAGATGAGGGTCAGAATGAATAATAAAACTTGTGTTGGCAACTCAACATTTACCAAACTAACACCACTCAAACAAAGAAATGATCACTTTATTATGCATGAAGTACATCAGAATTTCACATTAAGAAGTTTCACCTTATACCAAAAATTCACCAAACTAATGCAAAAAAAGGAAATGAGATGAAACCAAAAAGAACATTTATCCAAACCTCATCATAATACTTGACATCAACAACATCGTAAAAGTTGAGCTGTTGTTCTATATTTGAGCAAATGCTTCAGAAATTGGCAAACACAATAGAGATCTTGAAAAACCACCGACAGATGAACACTCCAACATGAACCAACGAATGAGCGGTTCCATGAATAACAGAATATTGCACAAAACATTGAAAAAGAATATGCGATCAGCAATACTTCCAAAAGATTTCAAGGATACAACATCAAACACTTAGTGAGCAACAATGTTTAGCAAATTTTCAGTAAGAAAATCATTACATTCCCTGCAAATATACCATTGAGAAGGAGAAGTAACCATAAGTTGCCTTGCAGCAGTACCTCAAACATGAGCAAACACATGAGAATATACCATAGATATCTAGGAGCAGCAGCAGAACAAATAAAAATTAATACAAAAATAACAAAAAAAAAACAGAAAAGTGAACACCATAGAACGCAGCAAATAAAAACCATTAAAAAGAAATCGATAAAATTAAACTAAGAAAAACATCTATTTAAGCTTACTAACTGGTTTTAATAATTAATTGGAAAATGTGAATAAACACTAAAATTGTGAGAAACATACCCAAAAAATTTAGATCAAACGAAATTTGGCAATATAATGCCGGTTCCGGCAGGTAATCGCCAGGAATGGAGACATCGGAGCAACCCGCGGGGACAATCACTCAGTCGTGCTCTTTTCTCCGGGAAAATCTCTCTGGTTTCTTGTTTATCTAGTTTGAATAAATGGCCAATCAGGAAGGAGAAGATGAGGAAGTGAAAAAACAAAGAAAGGAGAAGAGTCCAGCACGTCCGATCCATCTTCACCTCCAGTTCCTCCTTCTCCCGCCGGCTCACCTTCTTCCCCGATCTCTCTTCTGCCTTTTCCCTAGGGGCTCTAAGTCCACCGCTCCCTCTTACTCCATGGCGAGGGGCACACCTATGGCCAATAATGGGGCGTGCCAAGAATGAATCATAACACAAGATGGAAACAAGTAAGAGTCTATATGAAAAAACCTTGCATTTACTTAGACACTCCTTCCTGCCACTAAGACACCCACAGGACGATTTTTTTTTTTTTTCCTTCTGTTTATCTGCCCTTTAATCTTCAACCCGGCCAACCCAACCTGCCACGTGCCCACAAAATATCCCTATGCCATAAGTCAGACATGCAGCAAGGCCACGCTAATTTTCTTTTTCTTTTTTATTTTTGAATTTTGGGTCAGGTGTCTGTTAGGTTGATACGGGAGATTGCATTTGTAGTATGGGGTTGATAATAAATCTCAAGGTAGAAGATCAAATTAACAAAAGCCGTAGAAGTCTTTGCAACATTTCCAGCTTCTACTAGCGAACTGTTCTTCTCTCTGGCTCTGGTCTTTTTCCAAGTTTTCCATGGAGAAAAAATTCGCTTTGTTACCAGCCTTGTTCACCTTCCTTGTGTTTATCTTGATGGTGTTTAAGCTACGGATGAGATCCAAAATGAAGGATTCATCCAAAAATCTACCCCCTGGACCATGGAAACTACCCCTCATTGGGCATTTGCACCTTTTCATTACCTCACTTCCTCATTACCGTTTGAGAGACTTGGCCAAAAAGCACGGCCCCTTGATGCACCTAAAACTTGGTGAAGTATCACACATCATAGTTTCTTCTCCAGAGGTTGCTCAACAAGTGATGAAAACACATGATATCAATTTCGCTAACAGGCCTTCTCTCCTTGCGGCAAGAATAATAATGTATAATTGTACAGATATTGCTTTTGCACCATATGGAAGCTATTGGAGGCAGCTTCGGAAAATCTGCACATTGGAGCTGTTAAGTGCAAAACGTGTGCAATCATTTCGGTTAATCAGGGAAGAGCAAGTATCGAATCTAGTTACATTAATCTCTTCTAATAATGCAGGATTGCCAATCAACCTTGGAGAGATGTTATACAACTTATCCTATAGCATCACTTCAAGGACTGCCTTTTCTGGGAGAGGCAATAAGCAACTTG
The DNA here is from genome assembly GCA_001974805.1 of Corchorus capsularis. Lineage (NCBI taxonomy): Eukaryota > Viridiplantae > Streptophyta > Magnoliopsida > Malvales > Malvaceae > Corchorus > Corchorus capsularis. The sequence goes on from AWWV01016460.1 coordinate 62,974, forward strand.
AAGAAGTCAGATTCAATTCAGTAATGAAGATATTGCTGGAGGAGGCAGCTGGTTTTAGTGTTGCTGATCTGTATCCTTCCATAAAGTTGCTTTATGTGGTCAGTGGAATGAAAAGAAAACTTGAGAGGCTGCATCAAGATTTTAATGAAATGATTGAAAGAATCATTGAAGAACATAAAGCTAACAAGGCCAAGCTGCAGAAGGGTGATAATGAGATAGATGATCTAGTTGATGTTCTTTTGAATCTTCAGGAACAAGGAGATATTGAATTCCACTTAACAACTGACAACATCAAAGCTGTTATCCTGGTTAGTTTCATATCTTGTGTTTGTGTCTGCATATTCCTATGGCTTACCCAGCTGATCCTTCAGCTTGAGGTTGATATCTTATGGGAAGAGAGATTTTAATAATGGTGCTTAATATGACACCTAATTAATTAGTTTTCTTCAAAAAAAACAATTGTACCAATATCATACTTGTTTGCAGGACATGTTTGCAGCTGGAACGAGACCAGTGCAACGGTAATAGAATGGGCAATGTCAGAGATGATGAAAAATCCAAGAGTGATGGAAAAGGCACAAGCAGAGGTGAGACAAGTGTTTGATAGAACCGGACATGTCAATGAATCAAACATTCATGAGTTAAACTACTTGAAGATGGTTATCAAGGAAACTCTAAGATTACACCCTCCGGGTCCGTTGCTACTTCCAAGAGAAAATGTAGAGAGATGTGAGATGAATGGATATGAGATACCGGCCAAGTCCAGAGTACTTATTAATATATGGGCAATGGGTAGAGATCCCAACTATTGGAATGAAGCTGAGCGGTTTAATCCAGAGAGATTTCTAGAGAGTTCGATTGATTTCAGAGGGGCTAGCTTTGAATATATTCCATTTGGTGGGGAAGGAGGATGTGTCCCGGCTTGTCATATGGTATGGCTGTTGTTGAGCTTTCCCTTGCAAATTTGCTTTACCATTTTGATTGGAAACTCCCTAATGGGATGAAACCCGAAGATCTTGATATGACTGAGGCCTTTGGAGGTAGTGTGAGAAGAAAATGGGATCTATGCCTCATTCCCATCTCCTACTCTGCACCATGTGCTCTGTAGTAAAGCTATGTAGAAAGACTGTCGGTCACGTTTCACACGGCAGCTATTGCAGCTTACAAATTTGTCGTGCTCTTAAATTCTACTTTGAATAACGAATAAATAACATATATTATTGTATGGTTGCATGTGCTTGCATCATCTTTTAGACATCCATTTTTCAAATGTGGATCAATTTAATATGAAAGAATATTGGTTTTTATCATGTGTTTCTACTAATATGTATGGACTCTAATTGGAACATTTTGAGCACTGTCTATAATAATCTTAATTGCTACTTGATACGTTGCTGTTTCTTGATTTTTCTCAAGTATCCTTGCAGCTAAGCGATAAAAACAAAGTAAATACTATCAGAAAATTATACTGATTTCACATTAGAATTGGTCTAATAAATTGCACTCTGTCTAGTGTCTACCCCAAGAAGTTTTCGATGTTAGTGTGGAAGTAATATATGTTGGCATGGTGGTTTGCATGTTTGCTGTCTTCTTGTCGTCTTGGGTTGTAAAGAATTTGCCTGCTTTCTTACTCATCATTTGATAGCGGTTAACAGCTATATTTTTCGGAAAATCCTAGCCGTTTAGGATTTTGATTTTGAAAGCCGAGCAATAAGCCCAAAAAGGAATATAATGAAATCTCAGGCCCAAAGCCCAAAATTTTAATTAAAACAAGCCCAAAACTTTTTTCGGCCAGAACAAATAAGCCCAAAAAAGAGGAGCCTCTCTTGGTCCCTCAGGCAGCCGACTTATCATCCTCTTTTAAACCCACCATTGTCCTCCTCCTCCGTCTCACTTCCCTATTTCTTCTCTGATCAAAACGAAAACCAGCCTCGTGACTCACGACACCCAGGTTATCTTTTATGCTTCCCACCCATTTTCTTTCTTTCTTTTTTTTTTCTTGTTCTAAACTAACAAAATTGCCATTGCTTTTGTCTTCTTTTCCGGCTTTAGGCTCATGACTGTGGAGGGTTGATGAGGTAATTTAAGGAAGACAACCCCAAAAAGGAGAAAATGAAATCAATTCAGGCTAATAACAGAATCATACCTCGTATCAATAATGGTCCAACTTTATTGAAACCGCAATTTCTGCCTTCTTATCCTTATATTGTGTGTTTCAATGCTAAGCTTCCGGTTAGCAATTCCTTGAAATTATTCGCAAGCACACCCAAGTATCAACAACAATTTGCTCCTCTGTTAAAGCATAAGAGATTTGTATCTTTTTTCAAATGCCGCCCGGGGGCTACCGTTTGCAAACTCGGAGGTGAAGATAAGTCGGCGGATAACAGTCAGGTACCCATAGCCTTTACCCTTTCTCGCATTTTGGGAATAGATGTTCAATATATGTTTAAGTAGTGGAGGAAAAATTAATACTGCTTGAAACATGTTTTATTATGTATATAAGCTCAAGCCCTTGTGTTTGTGTTCTTTTTTTTAAGGAAAAAGAAAAAGTTCTTGGGTTCTGAGAATTATTTTGAGTTGAATATTAGAATGCCTGAACTCCTATTTAGAATTGCTATTTGGGTTTGACTCGACTTGATGATTATTGTTTTCAGTTCTGAGTTATTACAACAAGTGAAGCTTGAGTGGATTTGGGGAGCTTGACTAGCTTTACACTCCTATTGTTGCATCTACTATTCTTCATTCTTTGTCACCTATTTCTAATATTACAGTTTCCCCTGCTATCCTTAAACTTGTAGTTCTTCTTTTCCTTTGAAGGAGGGGAAATTGACACAGAAATCCACTTTTTGTTAGTTGGCTAGAAAGCTGGATTTTGTTGGGTTTGTGGACCATGTTTTATTGGCTTAAGCACTTTTCTGCAAATTTTCTCATATTCCTTGTTCTAATCATGTTTTAACATTTTCTTTAGATGGTTCTATCTCCCTTTCCCCCTTTGATGTTAAAGAAAATTGCAGTATGTACCTACTATCCCATCCATAATTTTGTCTGAAACCGCCTTTCAGGATAGATTCTATGTTTTCCCTCCCATTGAGCTTATGCTTTCTTCGCTACTTCTTTCCTGCAACTAGAAGAATGAATCATTAATTTTACTGCTTTTAACTTGGGAATTGGATGGAGACATGCGTTTCTTAAATCCTCTTCATTCATTGTGTAGATTATTGCAAATGTCTGGCATCTAAGCTTAGTGTATAATGCTTCAGTATGAACCTATGTGATTGAATTTATCATATTTTTTTTCATCAGGGTTCACCTTGGAAAGCTATTGAAAAAGCTATAGGGAACTTTGGGAAACAACAGTCAATTGAGGATGTCTTACGGCAGCAGATGGAGAAAGAAGAGTACTATGATGAAGGCAGTGGCAAACCACCAGGCGGGGGAGGTGGCAATGGTGGTAGTGGGGATGGATCTGGAGGATCAGAGGACGAAGGCTTCTCTGGGATCTTGGACGAGACCCTGCAAGTGATCCTAGCAACCATTGGCTTTATCCTCCTGGTATATATATAGTGTTTTCTCTTTATTTTCATCTGCTCCCAAAACATGACCGCTCTTTTTCACTTTACTGTGTTTGATCTTCAACTTTATATTCTGTTAAATCTATTTATAGTTTTAACTTATACTTGCCTAGATCAATATAATACTTTTTTCTAATGCATAATTGAAGTGTAACTTTCATGCATTGTAAAATTAAACATATTTATTCCTTTTGCCCCTTGTTTCAGCCTGTTTTTCTCTTCAGAAAATTTTATATAATCTGATCTCATTGTACAAAAATTCTCTCTTACTCTCAAACAGTACATGTAGTGGATATCTTGTATGTATATATGCTTCTAGTATTAGTGAAATTGTGAAATTGTGAAATTGTGAAATTGTGAAAGTGCTGTCCACTTAATGGTGTCCAATCTTACATATTCTAAGACTGGTTGCTTGATTATGATTGTTGCAGTATGTTTATATCATTAGTGGTGAGGAGCTTGGTCGGCTAACAAAGGACTACATTAAGTTTCTCTTTGGAGGAAAAAAAAGTGTTCGTTTAAAGCGTGCCATGAAGAAGTGGAGAAGGTTTTTGGAGAACCTAAAGGAGAAGAAGGAGGATGATGAGCTGTGGTTGGAAAAGGCTATCATCACTACCCCAACATGGTATGACAGCCCGGACAAATACAAACGGCTCCTCGGTACTCCTGTAGAATCAGATGATGCTGGAACTGATGATGAATATGGTGATGATGATGCTGATAATAATAATAATGCTGACAATGATGCTGATGCGGACAATGATGGTGGTGACGATGAGTACGATGATTACGATTGATCCTTAATCCTGATGTAGTTATCTTTCTGATACTGAGAGAGATTGGGCAGAATGTCATTCATGATTGTTGGTCTTCTCTTGTCTGAAAATGTTAGTCATTAACTAAAATCAATTTTGAATATTTTTTTTACATTAGATGGTTGCATTTTGGAGAAAAAAAAAAGATCATTGTGTATAGTAATTGAACAACGAGGGTAGGCAACAATCATGCAGCATTGTTTAGTCCTTGGATGTTAGCTGCTAAATGTTATTTGTAAGTTTTATTGCATGATGATGAGTTATTTTACATTTAGGTTATGCCACCCCGCTGCTATGATATGCCATTAGAGCATCTTGTTTTCAATCTGCTGGTGAAAGCTTTATCAAAACCAGTTCAAGCTTTGAACCATCCTTCTAAAGGTGGCTTTTAAACAAGAACCTGAATAATTAATTGCAAATCATTAAACTACTTTGATTTGATGCACCATCAATTTCATGCGGTTATTTAATTATTTCAATCACGATCGTCCATTTCAAGTGAAGTCTAAACCATCAACGATCAGGATGAGAAAGAGATGATGAAAAATGGTGGGTCAGGTAAGACAAACAAAAATCAGGCTGGGTCAAGTGCCACGCCTAACCAATATGCGAAAACAAGGGATTGTACGGAAACTGAAGTACTGAGCTTGGCCTCCAAGTGTATGTATGAGGATAATAGGTTTATTATTGTAAGGTAACATGTAATCACCATATCACGTGCACTCACTCTTGATGAGAACACTTGGGATTTCATCATTCTGTAGTGTAAGATGAACCGTCCGATGAAGTTCCATGATTTTGGTCCCTGGCTTTTGAGTTTCTAAAAGTTCTAACACGCTTTTGTCTTCTCTTTACATTTTCTTCTCTTCCATCTATTATGTAGGAAAACAGAAAAGGCCCTGAGCTTTGCAAAGATTTAAAAGAGCCATCTTTCTTTCTTCCAGGTAAACAGGGAATGTTAACTTCATCTTTTCTTTTCGTTTTTTTTCACTTTGTTTCATTGTTTGATTCATGGGATGTTCATAGTTGATTCTAAAACTGTTTCATTGGCTCGTAAATGTCACTTTTTTGCTTCTTTTTGCTTTTTTTGTTCCATAGGTAAAGCTCCTTTCTTTGCATGTTATTTGGGTTTTGTGGTTGTTCTTAACCTTCTCTTAGTTAGCTGAGTGCAGAGAATTACAACATATTTCGTCTCTGTTTTCCACTAAAGTTTGTACCTTTTTTACTGAAAAGTGTTGATTTTCACTCAAGGACTAGGTTTATAGGAATTTCAAATTTGCATTTTGTTGATGGTTTGGTTTTTGCGTGGTTAACTTGCTATTAAGTTTGAGGAATCGAATAGAGCTTCAAGCCAACAGGATTTAGAGAGTGGGATTGTTTCTGAATGCAGTATAAATTACACATTTTGATTCTTGTTTGTTTGAGCTTTAAACTGATCCTCACTATTGTATTCTGCATTTTGCATTTTCATATATATTCTTTTTTATGTTCTTGGAAACAGTATATGACTGTCTTAAATTCTGTTTTAGGAGATGGGTAAACTGAGAGAGCTGAACAATGACATTTCCTTTGAAGTCCTGTGTCGATTGCCAACAAAGTATATCCCAAGATTAAAGTGTGTTTCCACAGGGTGGAACCGCCTTATATCTGATCCTACTTTCAGGAAGATTCAATCCCACCAAAATAGAGAACCACTATCAGGCTTTTTGTTCCAACAGAAGTACCAATGGTGCAATGATGACCTAACCACTATAAGCTACATTCCTGTTGAAAAGCAAGAAGTTGAAGTTTATCAGACAGTATTTAACTTCCTTCCTGAACACGTTGTGATTCTTGCTTCATGTAATGGTTTGGTCTGCTGCCGGAGTTGCTTCCCGTTTCAAGACCCTTGCCTCTACATTTGCAACCCCTTGAACAAGGAGTGGATAAGGCTAAAATGGGATGAGCCTGACAAAACAAACATTTTTGCTTTGGCATTGGACCCGAGTAGAGATCCCATAGGAACATCAAACAGTTTCAAATTGATCAGAGTGAAGCAATTGGAAAATGAGTTCCAAGCCTTAGGCTTCTCATTTGAAATATACTCTTCAGATACAGGCGACTGGAAGAAATCAGAGGAAATCTGCAAGTGCTATGACAATCTGTACAAGAACAGTGGCATTTTTTTGGAAGGGGTATTACACTGGTTGACTGATGGTTATCAAGTGCTTACCTTCAATGTGGAGCATGAACTATCATGGTTGGTATCTGCTCCACTTCCATCCACTGAGTTCAATAGCATCCCTGAAGCGTGTATTGGTGATTATGAAGGCAAGTTGCATTACATCCTGCTTTCTGAATTCGGTCTTCATGTTTGGTTTTTGGAAGATATCTTTGAATCTAAATGGTCCCTGAAGCTTTCAAAAACACTGGAGGAACTAGAAGTAGAACATTCAGAGTTCTTTTACAATTTGCGCGAGAAAGTTACACAACGTTTGGCAGTTGACAAGGAACCATGGATTGATCCTTTGGCCTTCAAAGATGGGTATTTGTTGATGAGGCAGGGTCGTATGATCTTGCAGTATAATATTGACACAAACAAGATGAAGAAACTTTGTTGGCTTTACAAGTTGGGTTCTGAACTCACCTCCTGCACAGTGCTTCCCTTTTCCTTGAGTTTGGTTCCCCTAAATCAGGCTTAATAGACCCTTTTAGAGAAGTATATATATAGCATACAATCAAAAGTTTAGGAAGTAAACTTGGCCTAACCAGTTAGACTTGACATTGAGAAGTATAGTTTACAAGAGAGGCTGGTGTGTACTTTTTTCCTTGTTTGCCTTATGTTTTATAGCTGGTGGTTTACACATTATATGTTGGTCAGATTCCTTTAAGTGAATGAATTATGCTAAATTGTAATGATGGAGATTAAAATTGGACTTCAACAAGTCAATGTATCAAGTAAAATAAAACTAATGGTTATAAAAAAAGAAAATAGCACCATATATAATCTCATAAAAAATGCAAATACGATTAGCATAGTATTTTACTGCAAGTTTACAATATACTTAATATTTTTTGATACATCATTCTTTTTTGTTCAGTTTTGATACATCATTCTATATAATACAAAATTCTAAAACTCCTTGCATCTTAAAGTAGTTTTTGACTTTTTGGCCAAACAAATTTTATAGGCCAAGTTCATAATTACAAGCCGCAACTAATGTTAGCATTGGCAAACAACCGCTTAGCTCCAGTTTCACAAGCCATCAGGCCCTTATTTTACTTGATCAATGCAACTTTCCGCACCCATTTCTCTACCTTAGAAGAAGACCTTTGCTCCAAATTCCTAGCTTCATGCACCCGAACCTCAAACTTAGTTCATGGAAAAGCAATTCATGCAAAATTCATCAAAGGGTCAATTCCAAATTCTCTTTATCTCGAAAACCATATCCTCAACTTTTATCTGAAATGCGGAGACATCATCAATGGCCATAAAGTGTTTGATGAAATGCCTCAACGTAATGTTGTTTCATGGTCAGCCATGGTTTCTGGCTTTGCCCAACATGGGTTTTTCATTGAAGCTCTCTCTTTGTTTATTTACATGCTAAGGGATGGAACTTCAAAGCCTAATGAGTTCACCTTTGTTAGTGTTCTTCAAGCTTGTTCTTTGCATGAAAGTTTATGTTTAGCTTACCAAGTTTATGCTGTCATTTTACGTTTGGGGTTTGGGTCGAACGTGTTTTTAGTCAATGCTTTTTTGACAGCTTTGATGAGACACGGGAAAAAGGAGGAAGCTTTGGAGGTTTTTAAGGAGTGTTTAAATAAAGATGTTGTGACTTGGAACGTGATGTTAAGTGGTTACTCGGAAAGTTCCTGCTTAGATTTGCCTAAGCTATGGGTTCAAATGAATAATGAAGGAGTGAAACCTGATTGCTTTACTTTTGCAAGCGTATTAACTGGCTTAGCTTCTCTTGGTGATTTAAATATGGGCTTACAAGTGCATGGCCAAATTGTCAAGTCTGGTCATGGTGGTGAAATTTGTGTTGGGAACTCTTTGGTTGATATGTATATAAAGAATCAAAGACTTCTTGATGGGTTGAAAGTGTTCAATGAAATGGGTACAAAAGATGTTTGCTCTTGGACACAAATGGCAGCTGGATGGTTAGAGTATGGGAAACCTGAAAAGGCATTGGAAGTTGTTGCAGAAATGAGGATGATGGGTGTAAACCCCAATAAGTTTACTCTTGCTACTGCTTTTAATGCTTGTGCTAATCTGGCTTCTCTGGAAGAAGGGAAGAAAGTTCACGGGTTGAGAATTAAACTTGGGGTTGAGATTGATGTTTGTGTGGATAATTCCTTGATTGATATGTATGCAAAGTGTGGCTCCATGGATGCTGCATGGGGTGTTTTTAAGGTAATGGATGATCATTCTGTTGTTTCATGGACAACAATGATAATGGGATGTGCACAAAATGGACAAGCTAGAGAAGCTGTTAAGATTTTCGATGAGATGATTGCAAAAGGTATTAAACCTAATTATATTACATTTGTTTGTGTGCTTTATGCATGTAGCCAAGGGATGTTTATTGATGAAGCATGGAAATATTTCTCATCCATGACCATTGATCATGGAATCTCCCCTGGTGAAGATCATTATGTATACATGGTACATCTACTTGGCCAAGCTGGACATATTAAAGAAGCTGAAGAATTAATCTTGTCAATGCCATTCCAGCCAGGTGCATCAGTTTGGCAAACCTTGCTCAATGCGTGTCAAGTTCATGGAGATATTGAAACTGGGAAGAGAGCAGCAGAGAGGGCGATAAATCTAGACAGAAAGGATCCTTCAAGTTACGTCTTGTTATCAAACATGTTGGCTGGATTCAACAGTTGGGATGATGTGAGAAAGTTAAGAGAATTAATGGAGACTAGGGATGTAAAGAAAGTACCTGGATCTAGTTGGATCAAACTAGAAAAGGATGGCTCATTACCTGAGGCACCATAGTATTTATGTTCTTGAACTCTTGATGATTTGGTTCACCAAACTTTAACTGATGTAAGAGAACACTTTAGTCATATCCAGAAAAGTATTCAGTCAGTAAGAAGGCTTGGCAGATATCGAACTTCAAGCCCCGGTCTAAAATATTTTGTGATGGATCCTGACACCTCAGTGGATGTGAATAGGTTCAGGTGTAGTGGCAGAAGAACAACTAATAAGGTGACTGCCACTCCCTCAGAATCTTTCAGAAAGCAGAAAGTCAAGGTGTGCTTCCATTCCAAGTTTTACAGACTGAAGTTTCGGATTCAGATTGCTAAGAAATAGAAAATAAGTATGCAGTTCTAACATATTTGTTACAATTCTGGTGAAGAGTTCATAATTTACCCTATTTTACCTACAAGAGGATGTAGCTAAGAGACAGCTAACAGATTACTTGACAGAAGTAATTCTTTTGCCGGTGCAAAAGGAAGAAATTTTGTAGAAGAACAACTCGATATTGTACATTTGAAGCAATCCTTTCATGCATACATGTTGAAAATAATGTCAATTTCAGTTTGCAGCAGCTAGTGTAAGATCAAATCAATGTGGAAATGTTTTTATGGCAAATAAACGCCATAGGTGAACTTTTTCTCCCTCATGATTGTCACTTGTTAACTAAGGACTTGACTTCCTTTTCTTTTGTTTTTTTTTTTCATTTGAAATCAATATTACCATATGGTTCTTTTTTGGATAAATATTAGTATATTACCGTATGGTTATTTTGCTTAATGATGAACATTTTCAGGTGTAATAGACATCTAAAAAATTTCTTATTAACAAAATGCAGTTTCAGTCCCTTTTATTCCAATTAAATTAAAAAGAAAAATAGAAAAGCTTGATTTTATTTTAGAAATGCAAAGTCATTGAAGTCAAAACTCCAAAATAAGAATTGGAGTAAATTCATTGAAAAAGAGAAAAAAAAAAAAAAAGGCCACGTCATCAATCAAATTCCTACGTGGGATAATTTAAGATTCTCATTGGCTGTCACCTCGTGTACCAGCTCTGCTAACCTACGCCGCAGCACTCTGTCTCTCCCCTTTCCTTCTCCCTCTCACTACATCAGCAGGGAACAAAGTGATATATCACATAATTTTCCGAGAAATTAAAAAAAAAAAATCAGAAAATTTAAAAAATAAATAAAAAGAAGCCATGGCGGTTCGCGCGACGGTGTCACGATTTCCGATCGACCCCGACGCGCAAGAGGCTTCCGGCGTTCCGTGGGGATTAACTTTAACGCCGTTTGCCGCCAAAGACGAGAACGGTCAATCGCCGGTCTACGGATCAGACGGGCATCTTTTACCTCGATGCGAGAATTGCTACGCTTACTTCAACACCTACTGCGAGCTCGACCAATGGGCATGGAACTGTTCTCTTTGCGGCACACTCAACGGTCTATCTTCTCAAGCTATTGCCAGATACTCTCATCCTCAGTCCTGTGCCGAAATGATGTCGTCTTTTATTGATCTCGAGTTTCCTAGTAAGTGGAATTTGGATGCAGAGAACACAAGGGAGAAATTTGAGGGTCAATGAAAATCTTCTTCCTTTTCGTTAATTGTATTAATCTTGTGTCAATATCTGTGTAGTGGAAGGACCGGAGGAGGAAATATTACATGCTCGCCCAGTGTATGTTGCCGCTATTGATTTGTCGTGTAAGTTTCCGGTTACTTTGGTTTAGTTTTACATTTTCATTATTGACTTCAGTTGTGCAATATATTGCAATTATTTTTCTTGAATTACAGTTAGTTTTCTAGTTGAGATTGCAAATTTCTTTTCTTTTACCCAATTTGAAACGGAAAAATACAAGACTTCCTGAGGAAACTGGAAAAGATCATAAATACAACAAAGTGCTGAAGCACATTTTCCATTCCGCAATATAATCAAGTTTCATTTATCTTGCTCAGTTTTTCTTGTACTAGCCTCTTGATCCTCTTGCTTCACTTATGGAATTTGTGTATGTATGCTAGTGAACAGGAATTTAGGGCACAGAGTAGTTGTTGGCAGTCAATGATTGCATTTTGCAGATCTTCTCTTCATGTTTTAGCAGCTATAATGAATAATCGTTACCTGTTTATGTACTTGATTCTGTACTGTAGTCTACACAGGCTTATATCACAATTTCTTCTTTATTTGCAGCTTCTGAGGAATTTTTGGAGCTAACTAAAAGTGCATTGCAAGCAGCATTGGAAGGTTCCTTATTGCTGGGCCAAAATGATTTATTTGTTTTGTTTATGTTTGCTTTGTCCTTGGAAGGTTGATTCTTTTCCTTAATATTCATTTCTATTGCAGCTCTTGCACCTGGGTCACTTTTTGGCCTCGCTACTTTCAGCCACAAACTGGGTTTATATGATGTTCAAGGGCCTATACCAGTTGTAAAGAACGTTTTTATCCCTCAAGATGCAGAGGGCACCTTACCAATTGAGCTTGAAGATGTCATGCCATTGTTACAATTCTTGGCTCCAGTATGTAATGTTTACTGGCCTTCATTAAACTTAACGATAAAATAGGATTCATTTGAGCATCCCTTTGTGTTTTCGAATAAGCCTAGTCAAGTCTTTCCGCTTACAATATTGTTGCATGTCCTTGTTTATATCGGTATCTGGTATACTGGTCTTCTAAGTCAATAAACCTGTACAGGTTGATACTTGTAAGGATCGTATCACAGCTGCACTTGAAACTCTTAGACCAACTACTTCATGGGAGAGAACTCCAAGCGCAGGTCAAGCATTAGAAGGTGTGTTGATGGGTGGTCGAGGTTTTGGTACAGCAATGGAAGCTCTTTGCAATTACCTTGGGTCGGAATATGGAAATACATTTGCATTAGGTGTGTTATAAAGCATAGAGGTTTTTTTCTTATATTTTGCAAATATGTTTACCTTTCACATATTTTTTGAAACATATATGTCGTAATAATGCACCACATGCTGTTGTAACCTTTGAACTTAAACTGCAGCTAGGGTCTTTGCCTTTCTCTCTGGTCCTCCTGATTACGGACCTGGGCAACTGGATACAAGAAGGTATGGTGAGCAATATGCTAGTAAAGGAGAAGATGCAGACCGTGCTTTACTTCCCGAGCAGACACCATTTTACAAAGATCTGGTAAGTTTAGATGGAATATTCTTTTATCTAATCGTTGTTGTGTGGATTGAGAAATGTAGCATTGACATGCTTTACAGGCTGCTGTGGCTGTTCAATCAGGTGTATGTGTGGACATTTTCGCCGTCACAAATGAGTATACGGACTTGGCTTCTCTTAAGTTTCTTAGCATAGAAAGTGGAGGCTCTTTGTTCTTGTATACAAATACGGATGATTCAACACTTCCTCAGGATATGTGAGTACTATATGCTCCAGTGTCCTAACGGACTTTCTAAGGACATTCTATTTGACTAATGGCATAACACTATTTGTTTTAGTTCTTTCTGGTTTAAAATTCTTCTAATTTATCCGTTTTACTAAGATGATGTGCATAATTTTATTTCCCTTTTTATATGCTTGAGTTGATGCCATGAATATTCTGTTGGCCTTTTTTATTAATTTCATTTGCAGGTATCGAATGCTAAGTCGACCATATGCTTTTAACTGTGTACTGCGATTGAGGACATCTACTGAATTCAAGCCTGGCCATTCTGTATGTGCTTTACCTCGTGCCTTTTTCCGACTCTCTTTCTGGGGACTACTTTTCAGTTGTTCTCGCTTCTGACTTCTTTTCTACCTTCTTTTGCAGTATGGTCACTTCTTCCCAGATCCACAATATGAAAATGTTCAACACATTATTTGTTGTGATTCTTATGCAACATATGCTTATGACTTTGATTTTGATAATAATGTTGGATTTTCCAGGTATAAGTACTCATTATGTTTTCCTTCCTTTGGGTAAACAGAATGGAATTTGCTATTGTTGTTGATAGTTGAATTTAATAAAGACATACTCAGGAACTATCATGCAGTAAATTGCAGGGATATGATATTGAATAGAGTTTATAGGACATGTATATTGGACTTTGTGTTAAGATTCAGTAGAAGATATGCATGATGTTTTATAAGGAATATTACCTTTCTCTTTTCTTATCGTTTGGGGAAATCTGAAGCTCGACTTTGTAGCTTGTAAATGCTATAGATTATGCTGTGTTATCCTGATTATACGTTATTATCAACTTTTCGACTATTGTCTGTTTTAATTTTATTCCTGGACCAATGCTACTTTTATAGTCGATGACCATTTGAGGAACACCATTTTATAAGATTCATATATTTAAATTACTTTCCTTTTTCATCTGCAGACATTCATCTGAGCAGCCTATGGTGCAGATTGCTTTTCAATACACTGTTGTCGTGCCCCCTGAGGAACTCTCTAGTCCAGGATTGGTTTCTTCTAGCAGGTATGATTTTTCCTATCGGGCATTCTATTCATATATCAATCTTACAAGCATTGTGTTGACCTAAAAAATTGAAAATCATTGTAGTTAAACTCGATATTGACAATTCAATTGTGAATTTTTTCCTTCTTCTGGATAAGAATCCTATAGCATCATCAACATTTTGAGTAACTGAGATTTTCAATTGTTGTCATTTATTTGGAAATCTTCTAGAAAGTTAAAATTAGAAATCATCTTAGACTGACAATATTGCTTCATGGAGCGTGTTCCCTTGGCTTGATGTGATATATTCTTATGCAGAGGCAAGCATTCTGTTAAACGGCGACTAAGGATTCGAACTCTGCAATTTGGAACTGCCAAAAATCTTAATGAACTTTATGACAATGTTGATCCTGAAGCAGTTCTATCATTACTTGTTCACAAGGTCTGCCTTCTTTCTCTGTCATGTATGCGTGCATTTGTGCTTTTGCATTTTCTTATAACGTTTGATTGGAGGTTTTTGCACCTAAACATGCATGGCATGATGTGTTTCCTAGAATGGAAACATGAAATCAACGGAAGCCTTGAATATATAAGCATCACATCAAGATTGTTAAACCGATAATAGTTCACATCATGGCAAGGTTTATCATAATTTATATCATGCCAAGGTTTATCATAATTTATATCGGATGGCAGATAAACTGATAAAAGGTTATCAAATGAATACTTTAATGCTTTTATCAGATGTTGTTTAGCATGTCAATATTAAGAAACTTTCATGTAGTTTGATTCTTGTTTCCAAGTATCACCACAAATTGTTTAAATACATATTCTTCAGGTCATATTAGCCTCTTTGGAGCAAGGAGTTAGAGAGGGCAGGATGTTGCTTCATGATTGGCTAGTAATCCTCACAGCTCAATATAATGAGGCTTTTAAGCTTATCGAGTACAAAAATGGGGGTAGTTCAGTCACTGCTCAGATTGATGTTGCATTCTCTCAATGCCCACAACTGCAACCTTTGCCTCGCTTGGTTTTTGCTTTACTTCGAAATCCTCTTCTCCGCTTCCATGAAGAAGGTGTCCACCCTGACTACCGTATATATGTGCAATGTCTTTTCAGGTATATGGTGCTCACATTTTTTGATAGTATTCTCCTGCTACAATAAGAATCAATAGATTCATGTGAACCACATGCACACACACAAGAACAAACAAACGTGGCACAATTGATTTGTCCCCTTTGACCTGTTTTCAACATGCTCCTTTTACTGCTGATGAATCTTATTAATTATTGAAGGACTTAGTATTAAAGCTATCATCATTATCATACTCTGAACACTTGGTATTAAAGCTATCATCATTATCATACTGTAATTTTATAGTAGCAGATTATTTTGAAGGTTAACTTGACATGTTTTAACTTTTTTTTTCTTTTTCTGCCTTCTTTCTTGAATGACTGATTATCTCTCAAGACTTTTGACCCTTGTTACACTATTATCAAATCTGAAACGTTTTTTTGTCCATATTTATGGTGTAGTGCACTGGAACCAAGTTCTCTCCACCGTGCCATTTATCCAGTGCTAACGTCATATTCAACACCAGATAAACAAGCCTATCCACGCCACTCATTGAGTCGTGCTGCTCTGATCACCAGTGGAAGTCCAATATTTTTCCTTGATGCGTTTACAACTCTAATTGTCTTCTACTCATCTACAGCGGACCCTAGCCTTCCTTTTCCTCCACCCCAGGACTGTAAGTTCCCTTTATCACCTATTTGATACTTTCCTACAAAAGAGTTGGGACTTGAGATGAGAGTGTTTAAGCTGTGAGTTATTCTGAGGCAATGTCTTCTTCTCAGGTTTATTGCGGTCTACAATAAACAAATTGAAGCAAGAGCGATGTATTACCCCCAAACTTGTATTTATCCGAGGAGGGCAAG
The DNA here is from genome assembly GCA_001974805.1 of Corchorus capsularis. Classification (NCBI taxonomy): domain Eukaryota; kingdom Viridiplantae; phylum Streptophyta; class Magnoliopsida; order Malvales; family Malvaceae; genus Corchorus; species Corchorus capsularis. The sequence continues at coordinate 78,671 of AWWV01016460.1, forward strand.
ATGATGCCACTGCCTTTGAAAACTATCTTATTGAGGAGCAAGACGTTGACGGAAGTGGCCTAACCAGTGTCATGGGTTTTGTATCATTCCTTGACGATATCACTCAAAGTGTGTTGGAGTACGTGAAATAGAAGATACCAGAGAATCATTCCTCTTATTAGGACCCAGGGCAAACAAAACTCATAATTGCCAGAGGCAGATATAAAAGAGACAAGAAATGGCTGGCCAAAAAACTGATATGGGTCTCCTCCGCCATTTTGAAAATGAGTCATTGTTGTTATCATTATACATTTTTCCTTATTCTTTAGGACATTCCATTGCACCAGAAACCAAATGGTTGCGATTAGGAAAATTTGTAACACATAAATGTAGGCGTTTAGAAACCTTTTTTTTTTCCTGCGGGGTTAGAACATCAGATACAGATTAAACACTAGTTAACTTAGCCATCGCTTTCTTTTTTTTTCCCTTTTCTGTTGGATGTGGAGTTAGAACAACAAAAAAAACAATCAATTTTGTGAGGATTAAAGCAATTAAGGAAAATCTTTTTTTTTTGGTTAAATTAAGGAAAATCTTTGTATACTATTGTGTTGTATGTATCTGAACTGCCACCTATCTTACAATATACAATATGGTGTCAGTCAAATACTAGATTCTTATAGCAAATTCATTCAATTAATTATTAAAGAGTGGAGCATAATTACCAAATAGATATGTCAAATTAAGAAAAAAAAATTGAACACCAATTGTTTCTACAGAACCAGACTAGTAGCCCAAAATATATTTTCTAATGAGCCCAGGACTGATAGAAAAAGAAGCAAGCCCAACTTAAGCCCAAATAGCTTGTATATTAATTATTATTATCACTTCCCTTTAAAAACAAACTCTTGACCCGCCCCGCCCCGCCCCTCGGCTTTCACTGGTTGAAGTCTCAAGAGTCAAGAACCTCCCAGTCCCACTCTAAACCTCTCCGTAAACCCTTGCATCTTTCCTCTTCTTCTTCTCTTCGCTTCGTTTCGTTGTTAACCGCCTCAAGGTATCTTCTTCTTCTTCTTCTTCTTCTTCTTTTTTTCACCTGCTATGTGTATCTCAATTTTGGCCAGTTCTTTTTATCTATGTTCGCAGATTGCGAATTATTTACCAGTTTTTTTTTTTTTTTTCCTTTTCCTGAGCATAGCTTTTGGTTTTGGGCGTTTCGTTGCTTTCTCTGTGAAAATTTGGATTTATTTTCAGCTTGTTTGCTTTTATTTTTCTAAACTAAAAGAAGTTTCTTATTTAAACCTGGAGATGGAATGTTGTGTTTACGAGATCCCTAGTTAGAGAAAATTTTCTGGGTTTAGAGTATGTGGATGTTTTATGAAGATTAGCTGAATATAGGCTACAATTTAGGACTTTAACGTTATTAAGTTTGTCCAATAAGCTTTAAAAAAATCTTATATTAGGTTTTGTTGTTGTTACTCGTATGGATTTTTATGTTGAAGCATGCTAATAGCTTTGATGTTATAGATTTATGTTTTTTTTCGGGTCAATTTTAGCCCAATTCTTAGCAGAAGTCAATTAGGTTTTGTTCTATAGTTTTTAATTTATTTATGTGGAATTTGTTGCTTCTATGATGTGGGCAGATCTTACGTTAGTAATATAAGCAATGGATGATAACTTGTATGATGAATTTGGAAACTACATTGGACCTGAAATTGAGTCTGACCGAGAGAGTGAAGGTGAAGAAGAAGAAGATGAAGACCTCCCTGATAGGCATGCCCCAGAGGAGGGAGAAGAATCTGATGGCGATGCTGCTCCTGGTGCATCCAATGGATGGATTACAGCCGCTAATGATGTTGATATGGATAACCAGATTGTTCTTGCTGAGGACAAGAAGTATTACCCCACAGCTGAAGAGGTCTACGGTGAGGATGTTGAGACCTTGGTTATGGATGAAGATGAGCAGCCTCTTGAACAACCTATTATTAAGCCTGTTAGGAATATCAAGTTTGAGGTTGGGGTTAAGGATTCTTCGACTTATGTGTCGATGCAGTTTCTTATTGGGTTGATGTCGAACCCTGGTTTGGTGCGCAACGTTGCCCTTGTTGGCCACTTGCAGCATGGAAAAACGGTGTTTATGGATATGTTGGTTGAGCAAACCCACCATATGAACACGTTTGATGAAAACAGTGAGAAGCACATGAGATATACAGATACGAGAATTGATGAGCAAGAGAGAAGGATATCTATTAAGACAATCCCAATGTCACTTGTTCTTGAGGATAGTAATTCAAAATCTTATCTCTGTAACATCATGGACACTCCTGGTCATGTCAACTTTTCTGATGAAATGACTGCTGCTCTTAGGCTTGCTGATGGTGCTGTGTTGGTTGTTGATGCTGCTGAAGGAGTGATGGTAAGTGTATCTTGGATCCATATTCGTAAGTTTATTTGTTAATGATCCATTTAATTTGGCTTTATGCTGCTGCCTGTGCTTGAGATCAACCTAATATATACCTGGAAACAGGAAATGGTTTGATTAATCTTTGGAAGTAAACGTAAGAATAAAATATCAACTCTAATGAAATGAGTAGTATTCTTATATCTATTGCGTTCAATTAGGTTCTGCTCAGTGTAATATATTTATAATTACTGCTTTATTAATTCTTAAACTTGGTTTTCTACGTCCTATTAATGCAGTTTGTTGGATGTATATACAATGTAAAGCTGTTCAGTATGTTACTTATACTTTCCGGTTGTGAACAGGTGAACACTGAGAGGGCTATACGCCATGCAATACAGGATCGCCTACCTATTGTAGTTGTAATTAATAAGGTAAACACTTTTTGCCTTAATGCTTTATATATCTCTTATAAGTGTTTGATAAAAATGATTTTCCACATCTTCCTTGTGCTAAAATGTTTTCATTTTTTAGGTTGATCGGTTGATAACAGAACTTAAGTTGCCCCCCAAGGATGCTTACCATAAGCTAAGGCATACCCTGGAAGTAATCAATACCCAAATATCTACCGTCTCTACAACTGCTGGTAACGTTCAACTTATTGATCCCGCCGCTGGAAATGTTTGTTTTGCTAGTGCAAGTGCAGGATGGTCCTTCACTTTGCAGTCATTTGCAAAATTATATGTCAAACTCCATGGAATTCCATTTGATGCTGAGAAGTTTGCATCTCGTCTATGGGGAGATATTTATTATCATCCCGATACGAGGACTTTTAAAAGGAAACCTCCTGGTGGAGGAGAACGATCATTTGTTGAATTTGTGCTTGAACCTCTTTATAAGATATATAGCCAGGTGATTGGTGAACATAGGAAGAGTGTAGAGTCAACTCTTGCGGAGTTGGGTGTCACCCTTAGCAATGCTGCTTACAAGTTAAATGTTAGGCCTTTGCTAAGGCTGGCTTGCAGCACAGTTTTTGGTTCATCCTCAGGCTTCACTGACATGTTAGTTCAGCACATACCATCTCCCAAGGATGCCGCAGCTAAGAAGGTTGATCACATATACACAGGACCTAAACATTCTACAATTTATGAGGCCATGGTAGATTGTGATCCTTCGGGCCCCCTTATGGTCAATGTGACCAAACTATATCCCAAGTCCGATTGTAGTGTTTTTGATGCCTTTGGTAGGGTTTATAGCGGTACAATTCAAACAGGGCAGACTTTGAGAGTACTAGGAGAAGGATATTCGCCAGATGATGAGGAGGACATGACAGTAAAAGAAGTAACCAAATTATGGGTCTACCAAGCTCGATATAGAATACCCATAAGCAGTGCTCCTCCTGGTTGTTGGGTTCTCATTGAAGGTGTTGATGCTTCAATTATGAAAACTGCAACCCTCTGTAATGTGCATCTTGATGAAGATGTATATATTTTCCGGCCTTTACAATTCAATACACTTCCTGTTGTAAAAACAGCTACTGAGCCTTTAAATCCTAGTGAGTTGCCCAAAATGGTGGAGGGGCTTCGGAAGATCAGCAAAAGTTATCCTCTAGCTATTACTAAAGTTGAGGAATCTGGTGAGCACACTATATTAGGTACTGGAGAGTTGTACTTGGACTCGATTATGAAGGACCTTAGGGAGCTCTATTCTGAGGTGGAAGTTAAGGTATATGGTTTCTCATACTCCTTGTACTATTTTTCTTTTCCCTGAAATTCATTTCTCAAATACAAGGAATGTGCTTTGAGTTAATATGTGTGCTTTTACTGCTTATGATTTTCCTAAACATAGGTGGCAGATCCAGTTGTTTCATTCTGTGAAACAGTGGTGGAGTCTTCTTCCATGAAATGCTTTGCTGAAACACCTAACAAGAAGAATAAAATAACTATGGTAAGGCAGCCTTTGATTTTCATTTTATCTAATCCTTTTAGGAATAATTACTGGCCGGATTTGCTTTTGGGCTGTATGATCACATACCTTTTTCGTGTTTTTAAGATTGCAGAGCCATTGGAGAGAGGTCTTGCAGAAGACATTGAGAATGGTGTTGTTAGTACTGATTGGAGTCGGAAGCAACTTGGTGACTTCTTCAAGACAAAATATGACTGGGATTTGCTTGCTGCACGTTCTATCTGGGCATTTGGCCCTGATAAGCAGGTAACAAATTGCTATTTTGTTGTTTCCTACATCATGCCTTACTGTGTCATTATGTATTGCTACTTTTGGTTGTAAGAAGCTAAATGAAATTCAAACCTTGATAATTGCTACTTCTGGTTAACCTCTCTATTACTACAAATTTTGTTTTGCAGGGACCTAACATTTTATTAGATGATACTCTCCCTACTGAGGTAGACAAGCAACTGCTCGGTTCTGTCAGGGATTCAATTGTCCAAGGGTAAGATTATCTTTGTTTTCCCTATCTTCAAAGGAGTTAATCTACTGCCTTCAATTAAGGATTTCACATTTTGGTGGGCAGATTTCAGTGGGGTGCCAGAGAAGGACCTCTCTGTGATGAACCAATTCGAAATGTTAAGTTCAAAATAGTGGATGCAAAGATTGCATCTGAGTCATTGCATCGAGGATCTGGACAGATCATCCCTACAGCTCGACGTGTGGCCTATTCAGCTTTCCTAATGGCGACCCCACGACTTATGGAACCTGTATATTATGTGGAGGTAAGATTTCATTGAAATCTTTCTGAACAGGGATCAATCCCTGGCTCCAGCCTTTGCACCTTGGGAATTTAACTATTGCAAATTAAGCTAATATTGCAAGCCTATTTTGATCAATTGAGGGGGAAATAAGTAAACCCCATCTTTTGGTATCTTTTTAATCACAAACTACTAATTTGTTTATTCTGATGACAATGTGAATCATGATTGTTTTTCAGATACAAACACCAATCGACTGTGTCTCTGCCATCTATACGGTGTTGTCGCGTAGACGAGGCCATGTTACAGCTGATGTGCCACAGCCTGGGACACCGGCTTATATTGTGAAGGTTTGGAAGCTAAGCTTGAGTTCTTTTTAAAATTCTGTGTTTGTTGGATTTTTTTATTTGAGCAATGACATATGGTAGTACAAATAGGAATTGCATAATATTCTTGCCAAATGTCATTGATTTGAAGGTGCTGTTGCATGGTTTGTCATTCAAACAAATTGCCTAATAGCTTACCAATTACCACAGTATATGCTTACAGTGTCATCCGATTCCTTTTCTTCTATTCAGGCATTTTTACCTGTCATCGAGTCATTTGGATTTGAGACAGATTTAAGGTACCACACGCAAGGGCAAGCCTTCTGTCTATCAGTCTTTGATCACTGGGCCATAGTTCCTGGAGATCCTCTGGACAAGACTATTGTTTTGCGGCCTCTTGAACCTGCGCCAATACAGCACCTTGCTCGAGAGTTCATGGTGAAGACAAGGCGTAGAAAGGTATAGCTACTTCTAAATTCACATTCACACACAAATACAAGCATTCCACTTTGAATAAGGGACAAAGAACCCTTCTAAAGAAAAGCGAAACACTATTGACAAGTTTACATTTTCGTATTGAACTTTCCAGGGAATGAGTGAGGATGTGAGCATCAACAAGTTCTTCGATGAGGCTATGGTGGCTGAACTGGCTCAGCAGGCTGCTGATGTTAATCCACATATTCTATAGCCGGAGCTCCTGGATCTGTAGTCTGTAGAATGCCTTTTAGTGTCTAGGAGAGCTATGTTTACCTGTCATCATGGTTGCTCACTTTTTTATGCTTTGCAGTGGGCTCATACTTTGTAAGGTTACAACGACGATGAATTTTACCTGCACTCTTTAAAATTCCAGATTAGCTTGTTTGATTTTTGTTTTTGTTTTTTTTTTTTTTTTTTTTGTGTCATGTTAGTGTTATAACTTGCGAAGAGACTAGCCTAACGAAAGCATCCATGAACAGTTTCTTAGCCTTGTCTATCAAATCTAATCATGTTTAATGGCTTTGGGGAAAAAAACGTAAATATGCGTGAATTATAAAACTGATTGTACTTGTTGAATTCAGCCTAATTATTGAGTTCAGTTAGTTTGTGCCGATCACTCTTATAGACTATAGTTGTGTTATAGTTTGTAACTTAATTTTTGAATTAACACAATTTTATATCAGTTACAATTTCTGAATTAACACAATGTTATCATGACCATGATTAAGTGATTACAACAGTAAATGCTCATAAATCTCCTTCAATTAAGTATCTCCAAATAACCAATATGATGATTAAAAAGTCTTTTCCTTTTTAAATTTTTAATACTTTAACCAATAATAATCATGATGGAAGTTAGATAACTTGAATCATTAGTGCATGAGAAATAGATTTGTTAACAAAATTGATTTAATTGAAGCATCTTCCCATCCTTTCTCTTTTTTGTGTTATGAAACCCGGGGGGGGGGGGGGGGGGGGATATGATAGAGTGCATTGATATATAAAATGGAAATTGAGGTACCACATTGGAGTTATTTATAGTAACGGTACCAGATTAGAAGTTTTTATAAAGTTTAGAACCAAATGAGACATTACCAAAAGGAGTAGAAAATTGGGGGGACTTGAACAAAATTTCCCATAACTATGGGCGGTTTGACAATAAACAAATTCCCATGAGCTGTGCACATTCACATTAATCATTTATGCAGGTGCTGCGAATTCACGTTTTATGGCTTTGCAAAAAAAAAAAAAAATACTTTGTGAAAAAACGGATTATTAAAAGGTAGTAGCAGTCTTTATCAAAGTTGTCTTCCATAAAGCCTCTTAGATATAGGGCTTGTTAATGTTCCCCTATTTATATACTCTCCATATCAGGAAGAAAAATCCTTCCTTTTCTCCAATTATTACTTGCAACCTTACACTGTAAAGCGTGGCCTCTTTTTATCTCTCAGCTTCCAAAGCTTCTTGGCTTTACTTCCTCTACAGCTACAACTCTGGTATCTTCTCTTTCTCTCTCGAAACCCATAATTTAATGTTTCTATTGTCGTTTGTTTCTCAAGCAAAATGCACTTTCATTTTTTTGAGGGTACTGTTTTCGGCTAATCCGAGGCTGATTTGAGGTTGATATTTGATGAACTGATGTGGGGTTTTCTAGTTTTTGAACTTTAAGTTTGAAGATTTAGAGGGGGGTCGAGTTCTGTAATCAATTAATTTAAAGGATTTGATTGGTCAAATATTCTCTCAAATCAAGAAGTTCTGCAAATTAGAAGTATCAAGTTAACTGGGGTCGAGTTGTTTGATTTTAGAATTTCTAGTTTGGTATTTCAGGCTATCTAATCATTTCCATCCTTTGCTGTACATGATTTTGAAACCTAAAATAAGTTGTAAGCAATGAAATGTAGTTTTTACTATGGAAGATTAGGCCTAGTTTCTAATTAGTACACTGGAAACCAATTCTTGGATTTCAGTCTTATGTCTTTGCCCTTTTCCCTTCAATTGTCCCAGAAGTAGTCTGTGCTTAATTAATTTATTTTTCCCTGGTGATACTGAGGAAGAAAAGAGAAAAACATTTTTCCTTTGTTTGTTGGATGTAGCCATTTGGTTAGTAAGTTATGGATAGTTTTTGGTTTGGGGGATTAAAACATGAAAATGAGTTGTCCAGTTGACTTGTGGGCATGTGAAGATTGATTTGATTGAGAGTCGGAAGCCTTAATATAATTAATGCAACATTCAAAATGAGTTTAATGTATGAAGGCCAAATCATGTTTAGAGACTAAGTAATCACTATCATAATACTTGTTAATGGAGATGGCAGAATCTTTTCTTCTTTTGAACAAACTGTGTTGTCTCCAAGAATCTCAGTCCTTATCTTTTAATTACTACCAGGACGTAAGGATGGCCTATTTAGTGTGGAACTTGTTTACTGTTGGACATTAGCTAACGTAGCTTGATTTTCCTCCCATATAGCAGTCTCATCTCTTTCTTATATCTGTATATCAGAAGAAATTTTTGCCTGTTTATATGTTGCAGTTTTGTTTTGTCTCTTTGCATTAAATTTTGAATTAAGCTGGCTTAAGCTTAAACATGTCAATATTTTTTTTGGACAGCAGTCTTGTGACTCTTGTTCTGATATGAGCAAGTTCATTCCTTGATAATTTACACCACTTCAATAAGCCTCTTAATAATCATTCAGAAAATTCTTTTGCCTTTCTCTTTATCTACTGCTTAATAATTCCTTTTGGGGAACGTAACCTTGTAACCCCCTTTGATTCTTATCTCTTATCACGGGATCAATTGAGATACATTATCTGAAACTCCTTGTGGCCTTTCATTTTGTTTCCTCCTTTCAATATGTGTGTGCTTCTTCCCTTGAATTCTTCTAGCCTCTGTGCCTTCTTCAGAATTGCCTTGCAAGCTTGTTTAAATAGATACATAAGATGCCAAGACAGCCTGTTGAGTCTGATGAGAGGGTCGATCTTGACGAGGACAATGATCCTGAGGAGACCATGGAAGAAGAGGTGGAGTATGAAGAAGTGGAGGTAGAAGAGGAAGAGGAAGAGGAAGAAATAGAAGAGGAGGTGGAAGAAGAGGTTGAAGAAGAAGAAGAAGAAGAAGAAGAAGAAGATCAAGATGTTGATGAGGATGAGAAGAAGAAACATGCTGAGCTTCTTGCTCGTCCACCTCATGGGTCTGAAGTATATATTGGAGGCATTCCGCATGATCTTTCTCAGGAGGATTTGAAAAGTTTTTGTGAATCTGTTGGAGAGGTTACTGAGGTACCTTCTTTTGCTATTGTAAGAAGTTATTTTTGTTCATGCTTGAGCTAAAGATTGACACATCAAACTTTTTGCTGACAGGTGCGGATCATGAAAGGTAAAGATTCAAGTGAAAACAAGGGCTTTGCATTTGTAACCTTTACAAGCGTTGAATTGGCATCTAAAGCCATTGATGAGCTAAATAATGCAGAGTTTAAGGTGATGAATCTTCTTATGAATTATATATATGTTAAATTATCCAGAAACTAAGAATGCAACATGACCCTCTTCACCTAAAAGGTAACCAACAGCTTATTAGCTGTCATATATAACTCTGTAACAAGGATGTTAGCTGAACCTATAAACTTTTTGATGAGCAGCAATTCTTAGGGAGTCCCCATCCCCATTGTCTTTTTGTTCTAAGTACAAAGTTATTATGTTTGACATTTTCAAGTATGTCTTTTTGTTCTGATGAACTTTGCGGCTTCTCTCTCTATATGTCAGGGTAAAAGAATTAAATGCTCTACATCCCAATCAAAGCATCGATTGTTTATTGGTAATATTCCTAGAAGCTGGGGAGAAGAAGATCTGAGGAAGGTTCTGTCAGAGGTTGGCCCTGGAGTTACTGGTTTGGAATTGGTCAAGGTTAGTTTAATCAACTTGCGCATTTTTATTGTAAATTTGTAATCTGTAGGATTGGAAACTACTTGTTACCGAAGATATTTAAAAGGCGATTCAGTGGTTATAATTTTGTGTATTGCTTTTGCTCTTGCAGGATATGAAGTACTCAAGTAATAACAGGGGCTTTGCCTTTATTGAGTACTATAATAATGCATGTGCTGAGTATTCGAGGCAGAAGATGATGAACCCACAATTCAGGCTGGGTGATAATGTTCCAAATGTGAGCTGGGCTGATCCTAAAAATGCTGATTCATCCGCTGCTTCTCAGGTATCACTAAGTTGCCCTCTGTCCCTTTCTGGTTTCATGTGAGCTCCTTTTGGGAGTTTCTGTGTTCATGCATTTCTCTGTAGATGGGTTGCTTTTGAGTTAAAGCTGACATACATGAATTCATCTGTGTGCATTAAGTGGAAATATTTCCTCTGAGCAATGACCTTGTCTATCCTTTTACTCTTATCTATTGGTTCTCCCAAATTAAGGGCCACCGCTTTTTTTCTAAGGAGAAAAGGTGTGTCCCTGTTAGGGGGAAGGATGGGGAGGTTGACCTAATCTCATATCTTATGCTAGAGCGTGAGCATTGTCACAACAGTATGGTTGATTCTTTTTTGACCTGGAGTTCTCGGGATCAGGTCAGGAAAACAGCTTGTCTGTATAGTGGGTCCAAGGCTGTGTAAAATCTGGCCCTCTCTAAACCCACAATTGCAGGAGCCTCTCATGGCCGCCTGTCCCTTATCTTTTGATAGCTTTGACAATTGTTAAATTTCGTAAAAGTCTTCTATATCATTGTCGGGCTTGTTATACCTGTTGTCATGGATTTCTTACTTGAGCTCTCTCTCTCTCGCTCTCGCTCCTTTTTCTGTATATGCCAAGTATTTCCTCCACTTTATGAATGAATTTTTCCTTCCTGGTGGGTAGCACCTTGAGTCCAATCTTGTGCGTTGTTGTCTCCCTAATTGTTTCTTGGGTTTCATAATCTAATTTAACTGGTCTCATGCAGGTTAAGGCAGTTTATGTAAAGAATTTGCCCAAGGATGTGACACAAGATCAGTTAAAGAAGCTATTTGAACATCATGGAAAGATCACAAAAGTGGTTCTTCCTCCAGCAAAACCTGGACAAGAGAGAAACCGAATCGGATTTGTTCATTTTGCTGAGAGATCTTGCGCAATGAAAGCACTGAAGAACACAGAAAAATATGAACTGGATGGTGATTATTGAGTTCTTATCGTTAATACATCTTTGTTTAGTGAATAGGATTATGAATGTTATTTGTCTGTTTATAGGACAAGTTGTGGAATGTTCTCTCGCAAAGCCACAAGCAGATCAAAAGACTTCTGGGGGATCAAGTTCTCAGAATTCGGGTTTTTTCCCGAGTTATCCACCTCAACTTGGATATGGTCTGGTTGGGGGTGCCTATGGTGCTCTAGGTTCAGGATATGGTGTTCCAGGCCTTGCACAGGTGAGATATTTCATATTTGTCTCTTCTTTGTAATTGGAACATTTGCTATTACATAGTCTGCATATTCCTTTTGGTGTTTGGCCTTTGGCTTATAAGTTTTAATAGTATTGAAGCACTTTTTATGTTAATTTTGATCACTGAGCAATACCATGAAAGATATAATGAACTGTGTTTTGAACTTTGGGTTTGCCAGTCAAGACTCAAGATCAATACAATGTCGGGATATTAGATGCTCCTGATCTGATTATCATTCTTATGTTTACTTAAGGTTTTATGAATTTCCCAGATTTTATCTGATATAAATGTTGGTTGTCACCTACAGCCCTTAATCTATGGAAGGGGAGCAGCTCCTACTAGCATGTCAATGATGCCAATGCTTCTACCTGATGGACGAATTGGATATGTTCTGTAAGTTTGATAATTATATCTTCTTTCCAATATTTTGAAGCTTTAGATCCATATCCTCTTTCTGCTATGGCAAAGCTAGATCTATCAGTTCCTTTTAATCCTTGCTCCTAGCTCTTCTCAGCCAGAGTGTTTAGTGTCTAGTAACCAGCTGAAATGTAACAATTTCCTGCGTCTGGGTTAGCAAATAGGTCCAATCAGCTGTTCCCAAAAAACTTCATAGGCCAATTTCATAAAAGATTACCATATGACTGGACAGGCCAGCTGGATCCTGAAATCAAAGACTTATTAGGCCACTGGTTTGTAATTGCATCTTTGTCATCTGTTGATGTGGTTTAATTGTTTAGCTTGCAAAAGGGCTATGAATTGCCACTTGAATAACTTGAGTTGTTACTGTGGTCCTTTTTCGAGCCAGTCTTAGGGGCAATTAGTCGTTATATTTAGATGACTGGGTAACCTGAATTTTGTAGGCGGATGCAGTTACTAATGTTCATGTTTAAAAAGATGATATTTACAGTGACTTGCTATCTTGATCCCATGATATCGAAAAGACTTACAATTGGTCATTTATCTGTGCAGGCAACAACCAGGAGCTCAACCTCAAAGTCCACCTGTACATCAAAGAATTAGTGGTAGGGGTGGTGGCAAAAGTGGTGGTGGTGGCAGTTCAAGCAGGGGAAAACACAGCAACGATAGCCGACGGTTCCGTCCCTATTGATAACTCATATTAGATTTTTCATTTTTTTTTTTAATTGTGGATGGAGAGTGCATTCAGTCATCACCTTGTCGTGGCCTAAAAATTGTTCATTTTTCGGGTATAACTTGTAGCAGAACTCCCTAGTTTAAGTTAGTGTTATCGGAATATGATTGTATGTAACGGTTGTCCTGTGAAATATCAAGTAACTCATTTGTTGGTTCTTAGTTCTGTTTCAATGGTGATTTTTTTATAGTAAACTGTCTTTGTTCATTCTACCATACTAGCACCATGAAATGAGAGGTATTTATAACTTCATAACAATCAGTCAGATAATGCATTTGTTCACCATTATCCTATCCATGAAAGCTTCATCTTAAATTTATGTAAATGACAATTAAAGGTTTTTCAGAAAGTAATGGAAGTGGAAAATTAACTCCAAGGCTAGGGGGTAAAACATTATTGAAACACTTAATTAAAAAGTTGGTTCTAATTTTCAACTTTGCTCTTCAATTAAGGTATGAATTTCATTTTTACCTTTTTGGCATGCTGTTTCCATCAAAGAAAATGACACAAAAACAATCAATGCTGCTCTTATGTAGAACAAAAGAAATCATGACTTTGATAAATCAGATAACTAGACAAGAAGAGGAAAGAAAAAAGTTACAACCCATGAATTGCTTATGAATTAATCAGATAAACCACAGAAATCTGATGAAGGAAATGAAAATTTGGTGTAAACTTGTTGGGGATTAGAAGTGTACTTTAGCCCCATACACCAGCACTCGGTTCTTGCTTTACTCACTTCCATTACTATCATCTTCATTCTCTTCTTCTTCTTCCTCCTCTTCCTCTTTTTCTTCTTCTTCTTCCTCCTCCTCCTCCTCCTCTTTCTCTTCTTCTTCTACTTCTTCTTCCTCTTCCTCCTCATTCTTGTCACTTTTCTTTTGTTTACTTTTACCTCCCTTCTTACTAGACGATTCTGATTCTTCTTCTTCTTCCTCTTCCTCTTCCTTCTCCTCATTCTTGTTCCTTTTCTTCTGTTTACTTTTACCTCCATTCTTAACAGATGATTCTTCTACTTTCCTCTTCTTTTTAACTTCCTTCTCCTTGGCAGATCCAGCCTTTTTCCCAGCATTTTTCTTCCTAAATTCTGTAAGAAAAACCAAGAACAGAATAAACCCATGAATGATTATTCTTCATTTAACAAAGCCAAGCAAAACTATTCAAATTAAAGTTAACTAACCAGCAAGGGAAGCCTTGAGAGGTTTAACAAATTCCGAGAATTCAATTTCTTCTAGCGCTTTAAACACATCCTCCGCATTCATAGTTTGCCTCTTCGATTCCTTGCATACATCATTTGCCCTGCAATTGCAAGAATGAACTCAATTAGACAGCAGAAATTAACTTCATAAACCCTAAACCTAAAAAAAGATCGGGGCTTTTCTCTGGGGAAAGGCTCACGTGGCGGAAAGATAGTGGATGAAAATGCGAGCGCTTTCGGAGAAAGCCAGGAGGGCCTCTTTGTGAACGTTAATGTCGTAATTGGGCGAACAATCGGAAAGCTTATCCTTCACCACCCGCCGCACGATAGCCTTCGGCAACTCTTCTGCTTCCGATATCACTTTCTCCATTTTTCTAATTTTTTTTTCTTTTTTCAAAGAAATTGTTTCTGAGACAAAGCCGAGCGCGATTGTTTTATAGGAGTAGGAACTAATAAAAGTATTTTTTTTTTCCCGCCATTGGTTTTAAGGGATGCTGAACTTGGGCTCCTGAAGGCCTGGACTTGGCCCTTTTTCTTTCTATTGCTAGATGTGAGATCCACGTTTGCTGTAATTTTAATTTTTGTTACTATGTGTTCGAATTTAAATATTAAAAATTATACAGTACACTGAATTTTATTAAACTACACATGTGGCCAAATCAAGTTGTTTTTTAATTTTTTTACTAGATCCCAAAACCTTATTTTATTTGCATAATAAAGTAAAATTAAAAGATGATAAATAATTAACAATGAATATTTTCATATAAAAAAAAGTAAAAGAAGAACCCTGGAGAATTAATTTAAAAATAAATAAATATGATTTTTCATCTAAGAATGTGGACGACCCATTTTACAAACCCCATAAATAAAAAATCCAAAACTATTTTGATTCAAGAGTGTTATGATTTGCTCTAATCTCATAATATTTTTGTATTAATTCATATAAGTGTTATGATTTTCTCTAATCTCATAATATTTTGGTATTAAATTAAAAGTATTTAATTTTTTTCTAATATTTTAAAGTGCCATGGTTTTAATTTTAACCAAAATACTTTTTCTATTAAAAATTAAATTTTTTATGAACACGGAGGGAAGAAGTTGATAGTTAGGAATAACCTATGAAAAAAAGAGGAACTAAAAATCCGTTAACTTGAAACTTCGGATTTAAGAGAAAAATAGTTTCATGTTTCAATAGTGATGGGTGTCAAGCAATGAGACCCGCTTGACTGTTGGGATAATAATTCTGGAAACAGTAACATAAACAATAAATATTAATTATTAAAAGTTTTGTTTTTTTTTTTGAAAATTTTAATAGATTATTCATTCACTACATACTTTTATTTTGCTCTGTTAACTTACTTTATTTCATTCATTAATATGCAAAAAGTTGGTAATGTAATAATAAAAAATTAAATTCAAGTTTGATTCAACATGTCAAAGATATGCATATATAGTATATAGATTCAATTTCTCGATCGAAAAAAAGAAAGGACTTATGAATTAGTAATTAAGAAAATGTTATTTTCAAGTCAATATTTTTACACACGTTAATTTAATGTGTCTGGTTGAATTGTGAGATTTGTTTTTGGGTATTGAAATGGTGAAACCAAGTATTGTGTTGTGAGATTAGAGTGACAACAATAACATATGTTTGAAATTTTCGTGAAAGATCAACATGAAAAAGAATATATTACACCAAATACACACACAATAAAATAATGAAATTAAAATCCAAAATCTATAAGGATTTTAACTAATTATTCAGCCATGTGTAAATAAATTAAGCTCAATAAATATTCTTATAATATCTCTTCAATTATCCATTATAACTTTTGTGAACTTAATAATACTATAGTTTAACTTTTTTTTCTTAAACATAAATAACAAATTTGATAACAAAAATTATTAAGAATGTAAGGTTATTGAATTACTTGATAGAAGAAAGTTTACCAAAGTTAATAAAAATATAAGGTTATTGAATTTATAAATAACCTTATTATTGTTTTGATAACCTATAATTGTTTTTTAGTAATCATAATTAAATAAGAAAATTGGCAATAATTACTGAGAATGTAAAGTTGCTAATTTTATTGATAGTATCATAACAATTTTAGTAGCTTTTTTAGTAAATTTAAATATTAAATTGGTCATTATTGATAAAAAGTTACTAAACTTATTAAGATTGTAAGGTAACTTATTTCTTGATAGTACTATAACATTCTTTATAATGTCTTATAACCTTTTAAGTAAACTTAGATTAAAAACAATTGGTAACTAATTGTAAAATTATTGAGTTAGCAGATAATAATATAGTTTTTAGAATAATCAGTGCAGCTTTTTTAGTAACTTTAGATATGAGAATTTGTAATCTAAATTATTAATAAAAGGCCAGTTAAGTTATTAAGAATTTAAAATTACTTAATTTTTGTTGATAACATCATAACCTTTTTAATATCATCTAAAGTTTTTTGACTAACCTTAAATAAGAAAATTAGAATTTTTGATTATTGATGAAAAGCTAATAAAGTTAATAAAGATGTAAGGAATTAATTATGAATATATGGTTGTTGAATTTGTTGATAGCATCATACTTTTTGTTTTCAACAATATTAGATAACCCATTTGCTAAAGATGATGTTAGCATTATATCTATTTTTGTAACATCATAAACTTTTTAGTTACTTTTAAATAAGAAAATTTGTAACTTTCACTTTTTAAAAAAAGTTACTAAAATTACATAGGATGTAAGGTTACTAAGTTTGTAGAACATATTATAGCTATTTTGATAAAGTTTATAGGTTTATTACTCATACTGTTACTATTTATAAGTCACAATTTGGTAAAACATAATCCATTAAAAAATATGTATTAGAAAGTTTTTTTTTGGCATTTTTATTAGAAAGTTTATAAATCAAATTTACAAGTATTGTTTTAAAGAATTATTTTGATTTATATTATTTTAAAAAAAACAAAAATTGGTTAGAGTTAAAATATGTTTGACTTTTTTATGACTTATAATAATAAGGAAAATGGAGATAGTAATAATTTAAAATTACAAGATTGATAACATTTATTATACAAGAAAGTTATTAAGAGTCGTAAGGATAAGTCGTCAATTTGACTAAAAATTGCACATTTTTGTGTTGGGTCTGTCAAAGGCACCCTTTAACCAAATCCTTACCTTTTTCATAATCATTTATTATAGTTTTTTTTTCTTTGAATCTTACTAAAGTTACTAAACTTATTGATAATTCTTATATAATTTATCTTTTTAAAGAATGTAAGGCTATTGAATTAATTGTAAGTACTATACCTTTTTCATAATCATATTAGTTATATTTTTAACATTAAATGAAAAAAAAGTATATCCTTCACCAATGATGAAAGTTTAAAGTTATTAAGAATGTAAGATAATTGAATTGATAGCATCATATTTGTTGTGAGAACATCAAAATCTTCTTTTAGTAACCTTAATTAGATACGAATTACTAAATTTATTAATAGCAATACAACATTTTTAATACTACTCAACTTTATAGCTTTATTTTTATAACTTTTGATGAAAGGTCATTAAGTTATTAAGGATTTAACATTACTTATTAATTTGTTGATATCATCATAAGCCTTTATAATAACCTCTAAAGTTTTTTACTAACCTTAGATAAGAAAATTTGCAACCTTCATTATTGATAACAAAAACTAAAATTACAATAAGGTATTTATTAAGATTAATATATGACATTACAGAAATTATTAACGATAATATAAAAATAAAATTGTTAACTTAATATCGGTAACGTTCATTAGTAATGACAAATTAGTTATATTATTAGGGATGTAAGGTTAGGTTGCTGAATTTGTTAACAACGTCATTTTTTTACTAACCTTCGATAAGAAAATTAGCAAACTTTATTATTGATGAAAAAAAAAAGTTACTAAAATTACCAAAAATGTAAAGTATTAAGTAAGAATGTAAGATTGTTGAATTTTTTGAAAGCATCATAACTTTCTTTATAAATTTTATAAGTTTTTTAGTAACTTTAGATAAGACTTTTTATCATTCATTAGTATTGAAATATTATTAATGTAAGGTTGTTGCTTGATAGTATCATATTTTTAATATTTATAGCTTTTCCCCCCTTAAAATCTCTTAGATAAATAAAGTTTGTAGCCAAAATTACTGAGGATATAAGGTTATAAGCTATTTTGATAACATCTTCAACTATTTTGTGAACTTTTAAGTAAAAAAATTAGTAACCTTCATTTATAATAAAAATTAAGGTTATTAAATTTATGAAAAGCATCATTAGCTATTTTGATAAATTTTGTAACTTTTTTTTAGTAATTTTTTAAATATAGTATTGGTTTCGAAGTTTATTGAATTTGTTGATGATAAACTCTATAGATTTTTGGATACAGAATTTTAAAGTATTTACATATATAAAATAAATACTATATTAAGTAATAAAATATTATGCACATATATATTAAAAATGAAAAATAAATTTTTTTTATTATTATTACTAAGTTTATAACTAAAATATAAATAACCAACAAGGGGTTAGATCAAGTGGTAAGCGGCATGTTCCAGGTTAAGCAGATCTCGGGTTCGAGACCTTGTGTACGCTGCTGCCCCTGGGAGACTCACCCACCATAACCAGGTGCGCGACGCGGGTCGGATCTGGATTAGTCAGGGCAAAGCCCTGGATACCGGATGGGATACCAAAAAAAAACTAAAATACAAATAAAAAAATAAAAAAAATCTATATCACATGTGTAGCATGTGTCAAACTATTTTTGAATTAAATAATTTGAAAAGTGTACCATGTAGCAATTTTATGGTGCGAAGAGAAGGAGTAGGTGAAACAATTGAAAGTTTGAATAAAGATTTCCAATATTAATTGTTGCTTTATCTAGATGAAAATTATATTATTTTTTATATTATATTATAAATTAATGTATGATTTATTATATTTATTTTTAATTTTATGAATTATTAACACACGTGCGAGGCACGTGCATTAGCTAGTATATATATATAAATGTAAACAAAAATCATATTTAAACTCCATATTGAATGTAAACAAAAATTATATATTTCTTAAGTTTCGTATTGAATGTTGATATTGCTATTTTTGGATGTTTTAAGTTTCAACTATAAGTGGATATACGGAGTAAATTTCACTAATGATTATTGAACTTTGACTCATTAATTTCCAATTTGGTCACTGAAGTTTAATTTGTCCCAAATAAGGCACTTAACTCTCATAAAATGTATCAAATGTAGTCACTTTAATATTTTCCATCATTTTCATTAACGAAAAAAAGTAATATGGTGAGCTGATTATATGACACCTCAGTTATATTCTACCTTCTACTTCACCTTTTGCATTTTCCTCATATTTTTTCTTATCAATTTTTTGCTCATCTTTTCTTTTAAGCCGTTTCTTTTTTTTTGCTCTCTCTCTTCAAAACTCGGAGAGAAAATAGGAGGAATTAAAAAATATGATGTGCAAAGTGAAACGTAAGTGACATGGCTATTTATGTGGCATGTGACGTGTTGATAATGTTCTTTATGTGCTAGTTTATTGGATGGAATATGTTAGAGTGACCAAATTTGCTATGCATTTAAAACTTGAATGACTTGGTTTCGACAAATTAAAGTTGGGTGATTTAATCGGGAAGTAGGTCAAAGTTTAGTGATCAATGGCGAAATTTACTTTGGATATATGTAATAAAATAATAATATTTATATTTATTTATTATAATTAAAAATTAATTAACCTATTTAAGAAATTCGGAAAGATATGTCAATCTAGAGTACTATCGCCTATCATACTTAACCAAAAAAAAATCATTTTATTCTATTTCTGAATAAAAAAAAAATTGATGAGACACACTTAACCTGAAAATAAAGGGCAAGTATCCCTCCAGAAGGTTATGCAACTTCTTTCTTATTCACTCGTTAGAAATAATAAACTTGTTCACTAATCTCATCCATGAGATTTTTTTTATTATTTCGTCCAAGATTTGATGTTTGATGTTTGATGTTTGCTGTCGGTAGGTTACAATATGCGTACGTGGAATTTTTTCTATCTTAGCCTTTTGTTAAGAATATAAATCATCTTTTTATCTAAATAAATGAATACAAAATCATGATTTTTCATTTTATATGATTTGCTTGATTTCATTCTAAATTATCATCATAAAACACGGTTACATCAAAGAGTTTGACATGTAATATTCAGTTTACGTTGGATTTCAACTGTTGTGGGAGGATAAGATGAAGTAAGTGAATCAGATGGATCATTTTCAGGTATCCAATGAATCGGACATACTATCTCGGATAAAAGATATGATATGTTGACAAGTTTTATTTCAGTAGATTACACAGTAAAGGTGTCTAATTAATAACTAAAGTAAGACATTAGTATATATATGAATACCAGGTGAAATTGTAGACTCATTGGATCCACCAAAGACAAGTTGCAATTCTATAGAGCTATATGGTGAGTTTTGCAATGATCAAACATATCTTCCATGAAACAGTAAACGTGAAGAAACTGTTGATATAGTCCGAGGCACTCTTTTGATACCTTGTCGGGTAGCAATGAAATGCAATGGAACGTGCTTTCAGACGAATGAGGTATTTGCTGATTATGAAACTAGTGAGCTAACCTTAAATGTTCCAAAGTAGTGTATTGGGAACTTTAGAACCAAGACTGCATACTTTGGGTCCTCAATATCAACTTAAAGGGGCATCAATGGGAGATATTCATAACTGATTTCGGAATGGTATTATTTGTGTGAGAGGATTTGAACGAGGTATTAAGGCTCCTAGACCACTTGGCAATAGATTTCATTGTTTACTATATAAGATGGATCCTGCAAATTAAAGAGAAATCAACAACAGAAAAAGATGCCCAAAACAGGTTGCAAAGGAAGACCCAAGACATTATGCCTCCACAAGACAGTATGCTACAAAGATGTTTTATACTTAATAATTATTCTATATTGATGACAAAGTTTCAATTTTATAAAAAAATTATATATATATGGTTTTCTCTCATATCTCAACGTTTGACTTCCTCCGATATTCATTATCTCAAACCAAAACTTTCCATTCCAATCTATTATATAAGAAGTATTATTATTATATATATATTATTATTATTATTATTATATTATATAATCAGTCATTTTTATTTTTATTAAATGCGAATGCTGTGAAGGTGAAAGATGCATTAGTGGCGGTTGATTAAATATGATTCATATGGTATCAAACTTACTTAAAACACATGTTCTAAATCACAAATATCGCATGTTGTTCTATTAACTTCGTGTCCTAAAATCCCATATACAAATAATCTAAATGAAAATTTTGATGTATTGAAGTTTAAGATAAGGTAAATTAAAGAAATAGTCACTTAACTTTATATTAACTTTATATGTATTTCTGTTTTGGTTACCTGTAAAAAGCAACGTCACCTAACTGTAAAAAGCAACGTTTTGGTCACTTATATTTAATATTGAATATTTGATCACTCAATCACAGGTTAAATATCCAATTTAGGCCTAAACCTTTCTAGAGTTGCTCAATTCCAGGCTAAAAAGCGTTACAAATTAGGCCTAAACGTTTTCAAAACCCTCCAAATTGGGCCTACTACATACATACAGTATAATCTTCATAAATTAATACTCGATAAATTAATAACCTCTCTAGAATAATATTTTACTCCGATCGATCCCAACTTTGGGCAGTTATAAAAATTAGTAATTTCGATACAAAATAATTTTTATAAAAACCCTTATATGTATATATAGTCTCATCAATATTATAAATTAATAATCCTATAAAATTTACATATATAACTAAAAAAATTAAGTAAAATAGGAATTTATTGTTATTTTTTTTCATGAATTATAAATCTAATTGGATTATACATTGTTTATATTATACGTTGAATATGTATCTAATTCTAGTACAAACATAAATACAAGTGATCCTAATATTAAATTTCATTTAATTAGTCAATAGTTTGAATACTCAAAATAATGAATACATATGCATGTATATTAGTTATATATATTTATATAATCAAATTTATAGTATGAAATCAAGAAAATACTCTTTAAATTAATATATTGATTAATTAATAACTCTCTAAATTAATATTTTTTTCATGGTCCCAACATTATTGATTTATAGAGGTTTTACTGTATATGCGGTTTCAAGTTTTGATAAATTATTATATATAATCCTTTAGATATTTTGAATGATGTCAGATAAACAAAGCATATAAAATGTAAACAAAAATTATATTTGTAAGCTCAATATTGAATGTAAACAAAAATTATATTTCTTTAGCTCCATATTGAATGTTGATATTGTTATTTTTGGATGTTTGAATTTGATCACTGAAGTTTAATTTGTATCAAATAAGTCACTTAACTTTCATAAATATATGTAGTCACTTATATTTTCTATCATTTTCATTAACGAAAAAATAATGTGATGAACTGAGTATATGACACCTCATTTATATTCTACCTTTCACTTCACCTTTTGCATTTCCCTCATTTTTTTTCTTATCTGTTTTCACTCATCTTTTCTTTTATGCCGTTTTTTTTTTCTCTTCAAAACTCGGAGAGAAAAGAGGAGGAATTGACAAAAAAAAAATATGATGTGCAAAGCGAAACATGAGTGGCGTGGCCATTTATGTGGCATGTGAGGTGTTGACAATGTTTTGGATGGAATACGTATATCTAATACGTAATAAAATAATATTTATATTTATATTTATATATGTTATATGATTAAAAATTAGTTAAACTATTTAAGAAATTTGAAAAGATATGGTTAATCAATAATGGACTATCTGCCTGTCATACTTAAAAAAAAAAAGCATTTTCTTCTATTTCTAAATAAAAAATTTGATGAGAACCTGAAAATAAAGGGAAAATATCCCTCCAGAAGGTTATGTACCTTCTTTCTTATGAAAAGGTATCAATTATTCACTCATTAGAAATAATAAACTTGTTCACTAATATCATCCACGAGATTATTTTGTTTATTATTTAGTCCAAGATTTGATGTTTGATGTTTGATGTTTGTTGTTGGTAGGATTTTATCTCAGCCTTTTATTAAGAATATAAAATATCTTTTTATCTAAAAAAATAAATTAATTCGAAATTAAATCATAATTTTTCATTTTATAAAATTAGCTTGAATTCATTCTAAATTATTATCAGAAAGGAGGGTTATATCAAACAAGTTTGACAGGTAATATTTAGTTTACATGGATTCAAAGCTCAACTGTTGTGGAAGTATAAGATGAGAAATGAACTAATAACCAAAGTAAGGCATTAGTATATATGGTTTTCTCTCATATCTCAACCTTTTGTATGCCTTTCTCCAATATTCATTATTCAAACCAAAACTTCCTCTCGGATCTATTATATAAGAACAAGTTATATAATCAGTCATTTTTATTTTTATTATGCAAATGTTGTGGAGGTGAAAGATGCATTAGTGGTGGTTGAATAAATATGATTCATATGGTATCAAACTTACTTAAAAAACATGTTCTAAATTACAAATAGTGCATGTTGTTCTATTAACTTCGTGCCTTAAAATCCCACACAAATAAGCCTTTGGTTTTTTTTAAGTTAAATCTAAATGAAAAATTCCATGTATTGAAGTTTAAGATAGGGTAAATTACATAAATAATCACTTAACTTTATATGAGATTATGTTTTGGTATCTAACTATAAAAAGTAATGTTTTGGTCACTTATATTTGTAATATTGAATATTTTGGTCACTCAATCACATAACACGATGATTTGGTCATGTCATGTGAAATGTTTGATTTCATGCATGTTAACAATGTCAGATAATATCTTAGATGATATGACATATCTTATCATCATGTCACATGTCATGATAGATGATATGGATGTGCCACATAAGTTGATTAATGGATTAGGTGATCAAAATATTCAATTTTGACCGAATTATTAAATTTCATAGTTGAATGACAAAAACAAAAACTCACATAAAATTAAATGACTAAATTTGTAATTTACCTTCTAAGATAATCAAAGAATAATGGTATATCTGATGAAATATATATATATATATATATATAGTGCCATAGTCAAAAGTTGTCAATAGTTAAAAGTTAACTATTTAAGGAATTCGAAAAGATAGTGTCAACTGTCAATCAATAATGGACTATTACCTATCATACTTAACCAAAAAAAAAAAAGCATTTTCTTTTATTTATAAATAAAAGAATTGATGAGACTAAAGGGCAAGTATCCCTTAAGCCTTTGTTTGGTTGGAAGGGTGTGGTGGGTTTTGGAGGGGTGAGGCTTTGGAAGGGGTTTGGAAGAGCCATTAAAACTCCTCCAAACCCCTTATATTGGATTCCTCCAAATTGGGGGAGTTTGAAGGTTACGTACCTTCTTTTTTATTGGATTGTTAAACATCGCTTCCCTTTGACTAGTCACCGTCCCCCCCCCCCCCTTGACTATTTTGCCATTTACTTTATTTTTCTTCAAACTTCAAACTTTTTAATTCTCTCAAATTCTCTCAACCTTCAAACTTTCAAATCTCAATCATTCAAGTAAAATAACATCAAAACTCATGGAGGAGTGACGTTCGGGGATGGGCAAATGTTTTTTTTGGATTGAAAGTATTTTTTAAAAAAAAAGGCAAAAAAATTGGGCCAAAATAATTAAATTAATAATTATTAATCCTAACTCTTAGGGTTTGTTTTTGATTTACTCTTACTAATTTTTAATAATATAACTAATTTTAAATAATAATAACTAATTATTAAATTTTTTTTGAAAAAAAAAAAAACCATAATAGGCGGGTCGCCGACACGCTTGCGACCCGACCATGGCTTGGTCGCAAGGCCTGGTCGACCCGCGGGCGACCTGGCTATGGCATGGTCGCGACTCGACCAATTTTTAATTATTATTAATTTTTAAATTTAATTTTAATAATTATTAATTAGTTTTTATTATTTTATGATTATTTAATTATTGATTAAATTAATCTTAATTATCTTTTAAAACCTATTTTTATTTTTCTTATTTTTTGAATTTTATTATTAATTTAATTGATTAATTGTTAAATTAAATTAAGTGTAATTATTATCTTTTAATGATTGAGATTAGAAAGTTTGAAGGCTAAGAGAATTTGAGATAATTGAAAAGTTTAAGTTTGAAGGAAAATGAAACAAAGAGTAAATATGTCTTTCGGGGGCAGTATCTAGTAAAAGGGAGCGGTATTTAGTAATACCCCTTTTTTATTATGATAGGTATCAATTATTCACTCGTCAGAAATATTAACAAACTTATTCATTACTCATCTATGATATTATTTTGTCCAAGCTTTGATGTTTGATTTTGATGTTTGTTGGCTTGTTGGTGAGTCATAATATGCTTCCGTGGATTTTTTTTGTCTCAACCTTTTGTTAAGAATATAAATGATCTTTTATCTAAATGAATTTGAAATCATAATTTTTCATTTTATATGATTAGCTTGAATTCATTCTAATAACATTCAGCTGATATTGGATTCGGGCTCAACTGTTGTGGAAGTATAAGATGAGGAGGTGAGCTGAGTGAGTATATATAATCTGTAATCGTTTCACTACCATTTCACTATTTCACCACCGTTTTGGGTCCAAACGGAGGTTAAGTGTAAATTCCGTTTCAATCACTGCTCTGATAATCTCATTTGTACAATACCTAATTTAATCTGTACAGTTGCTAAATAGTGTCAATCGCACCGCTACCGCACCGTTCTACTAAATGCACCCTGAATCAGATAGATCATTTCCAGATTTCCAGTGAATCAGGCATACTATGTCGGATCAAGTTCTGATATGTTGATAAGCTTTTCACAATAGATTACAGTAAAGGAGTTTAATAACCAAAGTAAGGCAAATCAATGTTAACCCTCATCATAGTCGTGGAAGATCATCATCTTACCAAATAGTCATTCTCAACTTGCTAATTGGAACGGTCTGAACTGCAGTTTGTTATTAGTATATATGGTTTTCTCTTTATCTCAACGTTTGTATGATTCCTCTCATTTTCATCATCTCAAATCAAGGTTTCCTCGCCTATCTAATATATATAAGAATAAGTATTATTATTATTATTAATTATTATTATTATTATTATTATTATATAATCAGTCATTTTTTTATTTTTATTAAATGCAAATGCTGCGGAGGTGAAAGATGCATTAGTGGCGGTTGAATAAATATCATTCATATGGTATATAAAACTTACTTAAAAGACATGTTCTAAATCACAAATATTGCATGTTAACTTCCTGTCTTAAAATCCCACACAAATAAGCCTAAGGTTTTTTAAGTTTAATCTAAATGAAAAATTCCACGTATTGAAGTTTAAGATAATTAACAAATAATGGTAGGGTAATTATTTGATACACCGGCAGTGTAAATTTTGGACTTCGCAAGTGGGTTGTGGAGTTGACACATGTCCATTTTCTGAATTAATTAAATTTTAAATATTTCAATCTAGTTTCTAGAAGACACAAATCACCCTCCAAGACCCGCTTATGCAGTTTACTAAACTCTACTGACGGTATATTATATATAAACCCATAATTGTATATCACATGCCCAAACAAGAAGTATAACGGTATAGTCAAAAAAATGTCAATATTTGGTGAAATGGTAATTCTCATCGATTTAGGGTGTATGGGTGATTTTGGTGTAATATATAGTAGTACATATTATTTGAGTAAACATGTAGAATTACTAAAAGATCCCCACCCCGGATTAATGATGAGCGAGAGAACTAATTTTTTTCGTCTTTTCCCACTTGGCAGATTACTTAAATGTCCTAACTTTTGATTCTTGAGGGGATTAAATAATTAGACTTTTTGGTCATTTCTCAATTGACTTTAATAGAATAGTTGAATTACTAAAAGATCCCTATCAAGACTTGCTTGGTCATTTCTCAATTGACTTTAATAGAGTAGTGGAATTACTAAAAGATCCCTTCTAAGGCTTGCTTTTGGAGCTAGAGAACTTATTTTTTTCGTCTTTTCTTACTTGGCAGATTACTTAAATGTCCTAATTTTTTATTCTTGAGGGGATTAAATTAGTAATCTTTTTGGTCATTTCTCAATGGACTGAATAGAGTAGTGGAATTACTAAAAGATCACCATCAAGGATTGATGATGAGCTAGAGAACTAATCTTTTTCGTCTTTACCTACTTGGCAGATTACTTAAATATCCTAACTTTTGATTCTTGAGGAGATTAAATAACTAAACTTTTTGGTCATTTCTCATTTCTCAATTGACAAATGACTCAAAAGGTCGCATGATATATTCCTTTATTTCCCTTTTTCCCCTTACCTTTTGGTAATTACAAGATTTCTTGATCCAAATTTAGTTAATTGCACCCTCCCATTTGTCAATTCCGCAAGTGCTGCATTTATTGACTTTTTTTTTGTCGATTATTTTTTGAAAAATCTATACCTTAAAAAAGGAAATAGAACAATCCCAATAAACACGTCAAAGCACTGTCTCCATTTTAAATTTACGGCGAAAATCTTTTAATATATGCATGGTGATAAATAACGATTCTAAAAAAAGAACGCCCGTAGCGCCAGCGCGGGCCGATCAACTTGTTTTAAAAGTATTATTATTCTTTTCATACAGAAGGAACAAAAAAAAAAGGGAATGATTTCCTCCACAATTTTTTAGATGCATGTCTACCTTGTTCGTGTTAGAAAATTTCGAAAAATAGAAAGAACAAGAACAAGTTTAAAGCGTGAAGGACACTTTTTTAAGTGTAAGATTGTTTGTCAATCACAAACCAGTTACCCTCTGGATATAATAAAACTCCTGAGACCACCGAATATGGAAGAGAACAGTTTTGGGGAGAGAAGAAAACGTGATCTTCAACATGGAGAAGTTTCTGTATTTATAAATACTGAAAGGTTATATTGAACGGTTACCAATTCAATAAACTGTTTTATTCAAAATGAATAACTTCCTAATCATTTTAAATAGGTAACTGTTCAGACAATTATCACAAATAAATTCTTATAGGCTTTAAAAAAAATTAAAGACTTAATTGGAATAACACACACAATTATTTTTTTTTATCGTAAATGGATTTAATTGGAATAACACAAGATATTGACTCACAATCGCAACATCTTATTTAATTCACTTGCATCATGTGGATAATTTGGGTTTTTGTTATTGGGCAAAATGTTGAAATTAGGTTTACAACTGTGGGAGCCTTTTTGTAGGATGTGAAGGTCTGGTGTGACTCACTATGGATTCAAGTCTAGCCAAAATTTCCCAGAAGAGAAATTGGATTTTTACAAGATTGAGGTCGAGATTTGTAAGTGCAAGCTGCTGCCCAAAGAACACTCCGTACAACAGGAAAAGAACTAAAAAGGAAAACCTTCTGCCAAAGAATGGTTCACATAGCAGGAAAAGAACAACTTCAGCTTTTAACAGATAGAAACTGAGGAGGATGAAAAAGAAGCACGATAACAACAAAACTGTATTTTCTTTGAAATAAAATGAATCAAAAACTTCTTTATTGATTTCAGAACTTGTGAGAAACAGATTGGAAGTGAGATTTGGGAGAAAGAATAAGGAAAACAGTGAGAACAATGGAATCAAAATAAAAAGTAATGACAGTGGAGGAAAACACTGATTTGGGGAGAGTGGGACTGATTTCTTACTGTTCTTGAATGTGTTGTGGATGATTAGGGTTCTTGAGAGCTTTTTGATGAAGATGATGATATGAAAATGAGAGTGCTCTCTTATATCGTATTATATCGTGCTTTTTGCCTACTAGTGACCCCTTTTTATAACGTTCCTCTTGTCCGGTCGGAAACTTTACCCGGCAATCCCTTTGGCTCTTGCTTTTTTATTGATACAGTGATTAGGCCTTAGATCCAAGGTGAAGAATTTTCCGATTTGAGGAAGCTAACAATGGCCACTTTTAATCTTGAAATCAGTCCCATGTTTTAACCATCATGTGTCGCCATCGCCGATTGCTACTCTTCCATTGGAGTGGTCGAGGTTCCCTCAAAGTCAATTTGGCTTTGTTTTTTATTCCACCTTCTGCAACCCGTTGATTACCCCTTTTGTGTTAAGGAACAACCTCCAAGCATAGTTGTTCCCTTCAAGAAGGATAATCAAAGGAGATTCCTTCCTCTTTTTCCTCCAAGCCGCAATTACCAATGTGTTTCCCGGTGTGGGCTTGGTCCATAGTAGTCCTACAATGAAGATTAATTAGCACTAATCCCTGCCATAAATAGTTAAATATGAAGGAGTTTGAATTTAAGTAAAATCCTTCCCTTAGATGCTTTCCTTAGCAGGAAAGTCTGACATGCAGCAGTAGGAGATTGGATTTTGTGCCTTTTGTCTTCATGCTTTTGGTTTGGTGATTAGATAGTAAGGCCTTAACGTATTGGGTCTTTTGGGCCAAAAGTGATCTTTTGAGGTAGCAAAACCCAATGTGATATATATATATATATATATATATATATATATATATATGATATGGGTCTTTGCTATGTGTGAGTAAAGAATTAGATGGCAAGATCCAATGTGTTATATGTGTTATGGACCTTTGCCATGTAGAGGAAATTGCCCTTGTGTTACATGTGTTTAGGGACTTTGATATAGATGCCTTTGTGTTATGAATGTGCTTGAGAACTTTGAGAGAAAGAGTTGTCCTTAGGGATATAAGAGATATAAATTTGAGGGGATAGATGACCCAACCTTGAGTATGCTTGGTGGGTTTTTGTGGGCCTTGAATCATCCCCATTTTGACCCCTAACAACAACTAGACATGTTCAAGGGTTGGGTTACCCGCCCAAGCCCGTAAGCCCGCCCAATATTTGGGAAGGCTTGGACAAAAATTTGAAGCTCATTGGATGGGCTTGGACAAAATTTTAAGGCCTGTTTACAAAATGGACCGGGCTTGGTCCTAGCCATAAAAGCCCGGTCCGAGTCCGGCCCGGCCAGTATAATTAAATATTTAGATTATTTTATTTGTTTTTAATTAGATTGAATAGTTAAAATATTCATTAGATGTGTAAATTAATTATTTTGATAAAAAATATATATGTTATTTAAGTTTTACTATCTTAGATATAATATATATTAATAAATAAATAAAAATATATTTTAAATAATAAATAATGAGTTAAAAATAAATAATAAAATATATTTAATTACTAAACGGGTGGGCTTGGATGGGCCTTGGACAAATGTTTTTTTAATTGTACGGGCTTGGGCATAAGTAGAGACCCATTTAACCGGGCTGGGCCGGGCTTGGACAAGTCATATAAGTATAAATTAAAGCTTGGGCCCGGCCCAAACCCGACCCGACCCAACCCATGAACACCTCGGCAAAATGCTCACTTTGGGCCAATCGTTTGCCGCGATGCTCGATATGAGACCAAACGTTTCAATTTGAACAAAAAGGGGCCAAATATTTTCGGGGCTGCTCAATGTGGGGCTTTTTCTGATGGTGTTGGGCAAGTGGAAAACACACACTGTTAACCGAGATTGAGAGTTACACATGGCAATTATGTGAATTTTTGGAAAATTAGTTTTATTAAAATAAAAAAATTAATTTAAATTAAAAGTTACCTTTTTTCACCTACCTCCATCTCTCTCTTCTTTCATCGACTCCTTCTTGGAGGCAGTTGCAATTAGGTTTTCAAAGATTTGTGGCCGTCGCCATCGCCTTAATCCTCACTTTTATCATCCGCAACAACACAAGAAAAAGTTCGACGATGAACATGATCCTGATGGCATTACATATCCTCTTCATCGCATTTGTAATATTAATGGGTTTCTGGAAAGGCGATTGGAAGAATTTCAGCCATCCAGCCAAGGCAGAGAATCCGACTGGAATCTTCTCGTACGGAGCGACGGGCGTGTTTAACAGAGCGGCTAGACTCCTCCTGCTTTTTTGCAATCGTCTAACTATTCTTCCTTGCTTCTTGTTCCATCTAGGAAACTTCAAGATTCTGAGCCATGGTAATGGTGGGTGGATATTAAGACTTGAAATTTAATATATTTTAAGATTTAAAAATAAAAGTAATTTTTTTCTTCTCCTCTTTTAGTTAAAAAAGAAAAAAATTAAACCGTTCTTTATTTTGTTCCTCCTTCACCTCTTCTTCTTCTTCTTCTTCCTTAAACCCACTTTCCAGCACCGACCCATCTCCTTCACATCTTCTAAAGCCCCATCAATTTCTTTATCTGAAACTTCTACTTTTCCATCAATATATATTATAATAATCCACCCCATTCTTCTTGATTCTCTTTACAATCAGACCTAAATCCTATAAAAATCATCAAACTTATAATAGTTTTACAAAAACCCAGATCATAAAGACATCAATTTGCAAGCTTGGAAGGTTGAGAAGGCGGTAGATAGAGGCCGTCGATGAGGTTTTGATTGGGTTGCAAAAGAAAAGAATTTTTGGGCTGATTAAAGGAGGCAGATTTGGCTTTGGATTGGAAAGAGAAACCAGGGGCAGGGAGCTTGGTAGGGCTGCTCATACACCGACTGTACCGCTTGCACCGACCGAACCAACATCTCAAATGGTGCAGGCGGTTCGGTTCAATCGGTTCAGTCGGTGTAATCGGTAGTGTAGGTCGGTGAGATCGGGGTTCTCGGTTCGGTGCCGGTGTATGAATTCATGCACCTACATCGACCGAAAAACCGACATATAGATTATGTATATTTTAAATATTTCAAATATATTCTTATATATCTATTTATATTATATATATATATATATTATAAATTTTATTTATCACTTTCAGTCGAAAAGCCCCCTTTCCCTCTGCCTCGACTCGTTTTCTTTCTTTTTTAGTCTCCCTTCTTGATTCCAAGTTCCTTCTTCTTCCTTTCTCTTTCTCAAAATTCGATTTCTCTCTGCCTCTCTCTCCCTTTCTCGAGCGAGTGCTGCAGTTTTTATCTTCAGGGTATGTGAGCCATGAATCCGTCGCCACTGCCTGGTCCGCCTCCCCTTGTCCACTTCTTCTCATCCAATTAAGTCATTTTCTTCCCCTAAACCCTAACTTCAAGTTAATTACCCCATTAATTTTCTGATTTCAAAGTTTCCCCCAAATCCCAATTCGAAACCCTAGAATCCCAATTTGATTTTGTTTTGACAATACATGGCTTGCAAAAGGATGAATGGCTTCTGCTATGCCGTCTGTTAAAGATGAGGTCAGAACACAAGTCAAAAGCTCTTCCATCGTTCAATTTATCATTCTCAGCCCTACTTGAAATTGTGTAATATGGTTTCTCAGCCTCTTGATGTGTTTGTATGTTGTAATCTCAGAATTGGATGTTTTGATGTCTCCTGTTGCCTATTGTTCTTATTGTATAATAATTTGATTGTGGAGTTTATGCTTTTAATCGGCTCGATGTCCTCTGTTTCTTGTTTGATAAATTTATCAGTTACTTCATTATAAGTACCTTAATGCAAAATAAAAACCATTTCCCCTTGCTTGGTAAATTAATTATGTGGATTGTTATGTTGGGGTTTTTTTTTTCTTGTTTCTGTTTCTTGTGGAATGAAAACCTTTCATTTCCCCCCCCCCTTTTTTTCCTCTGTACAAACCGTTGCACCGGCTGAACTGACCTATGACCGTTGGTGGACGGTAAGTCGGTTTTTCCTTAACTCGGTTGGTAAGTCGGTGCCAAAAAAAATGTGTCGGTTTTCGGTGAGTAACCGACAGACCACACCGACACCGACCGTTTGCTCAGCCCTAGAGCTTGGGCTCCCATGTCAGGCCAACGGCTGCCTTTTTTTTTTTGTAAAAACAATGGCTGCCTTTTTTTGTTTCTAGCATTTGATGTTTCAGTATCTAGAGAAAACAAAGCAGGGCAATTGAAAATTAAATGGAAAACAAAGAGAAAAAATGACTTTTTTTTTTCCTTTTCAAGAGAAGGATGTTTTGATATTTTATCTCTTCTTTTTTTTTTTCATTAGAAAGTTAAAATCTTAAAACTAAAAGTTATAGCATTGCACCTAATTGGAATCATTACTCTAAATATTGATAACTTTCCATCATATCACGATCAATTGATTATTTTACATTTTCATACACCTAAATGGAATTTTCCTTAATCTAAATTGTAAACTAAAAGGTAGAGGTGGCAAACGGACGAGTCAGGTTGGGTTCGGACTCGTGCCATCGGGTTCGGGCTATTTTCGGGTTCGGGTCATTTTTGGGCTCGGGTTGAATTTGGGTCAGGTTAATTTGGGTTCGGGTTGAATTTGGGTTAGGTTTATTTGGGTTTGGGTTTAGTTTGGGTTTTGACCAGATTATTACCCCTTATTTCCGGATGAATAATGTCATTTCCTTCTTCAAATTTTATGTGTAATTTATTAATTTACCTTTTAAACTTATTCATATGAAAAATTATACGGTATAAATGGAATTTTCATAATTTTTTGGATTCGGGTTCGGGTTTTTTTGGGTTCTAACTTTTTCGGGTTTGAGCTTTTTCGGGTTCAGATTTTTTCGAGTTCGGATTCAGACGGGTTCGGATATTTGACTTTTTCTAATCAATCGGGTTCAAGTCGAGTTTGAATTCGAGTTTTCGGACGGAATTTTTTCAGGTCGGATTCACTTTGCCACCTCTATCCGGAAACATCGAAGTAAGCCGCCTTCGCCTAATGGAAAGTACGATACACGCTTACGTAAACCCGATGGCCGCGTAACCACGCGCCTCTCTTATATATACAAAAGGATTGTTCAACGGCATGGTCTCGTTATAAGTAGATTCAAAGCCTCAATTATTTTTTTCTTGTTAGTTTTATTTTATTTTATTCATTAAAGTTATCTCTAATTCAAAAAATCGAAGAAAAGCAATCAACCAAAGCCACCGCCAACGGGAAAAACTCTACCAAGAAAACAAAATCTTTGGTTTTGATTTTGATACTTTGTAAAATCCATTAGATACCAAGAAAAAGAAATCCAAGAAAGGGGAATTTTCGTTTTGGGGCTTTTCGATCGAAATCCATGGCATCTTCGAGCGGTTATTCGTCTCACTCTTACCCATCTACGAGCAGTTATTCATCTTATTCCTACGCACCATCAGCACCAGAGCTGCCCCCGTCGTCGTCGTCGTCCTACTACGGTGGGCAGCCGCCGCAGCAGCAGCTTCAGAATCATGCTCCTCCTCAGAATTACTCTTATAACCAGCATGGGTCTGGGTCTCCGCCTAGCCATAGCTACTACGGGCAGTATCAGCAGCAGCCAAGTTATGGGCAGACATGGTTTCCAGAAGGAACACACCCAGATGTAATAAGGGCGTTTCAGGCGGTGGATAGGGATAGAAGTGGATTCATCGATGAAAATGAGTTGCAACAGGCTTTGTCTTCTGGCTATCAGAGGTTTAATATTCGGACTATAAGGTTGCTCATGTTTTTGTTCAAGAATCCTCAAGATCCTCTCAGAATTGGTTAGTTTTGTATTTTACTTTCTTTCATCCTTCTCATCTACTAGTATTAATTTGTTTGTTTGATTTGTGTATATATCTTAAATTTTCTCTTTCCTTAGTTTACTATAATTAGTACATTCCTTAACATTTACTCCATGAGAACAGATAGTATTCCTTAATTCATAATTAGAATTAGTTACTATAATTAGTACATTCAGAACAACCATAAGCAATCTGTCCAAGTAGCTGATGCATGCTTATTATTATTATTATTTTTTTTTTTGGTATCCCATCCGGTATCCAGGCTTAGCCCAGACTAATCCGGATCCGACCCGCGTCGCGCACCTGGTTATGGTGGGTGAGTCTCCCAGGGATGCATGCTTATTATTGATAAATTACAGCATAAACTTGAAGAAATCTATGTAAATGAGGCTTGAAAAATGAGGAGGTTTTAATGGTGTAAAACTCTCAATTAACCAAAAGTATTGGTTGAAAACAAAGAATTAGAATTTTGAACTGCCTCCAGCCTTTCTTTATTCCTGTCTCTTTATTCTGCTTTAATGTAAAGCTATGAAAGATTCAAATGATCAAATTTGACTTGGGATGGGGCATTTATGGCTCATGTTCATCTCTGTCAATGATTTTTTTTTCTTTTTTTTGGCTTTTTGCTTTGCTTTGCTGGAATGGACCCATTTCAATTAAATAACGGTCCCTCCTGCTTGTTGCTTCTTTTTTGATCATTAGGAATTTAGGAGTTTGACTTTTACTGCACCACTATTTCCCTCCTTACCAAAAAAAAATTTAAAAAAAATTAAGGATTTCATCTTGCTATATATCATATAAGAAAGTGTATATATTCATTCAATGTCTTTAATATAAGTAAAATAGTCCTCAGTGAGGTATTGGTTTTACAGATTTATCTTTTCTTTAAGTCATTTTACATGATTGTTGACAAAATCTTCCATTTCAGGGCCTAAGGAGTTTGCTGCACTTTGGAGTTGCCTTGGTCACTGGCGGGTAAGTGATCAAACATTTGCTAACATTTTATATTTTTCAAGGCAATAATGTTAATACCATTTGAAGCACTTAATTCTTTTTCTTAATATCGGAATTTATTGGAATTGTAGGGCATATTTGAGAGATTTGATAGAGATAGGAGTGGAAAAATTGATTTGATGGAACTGAGGGATGCTCTATACAGTCTTGGATACGCAATTCCCCCTTCTGTCCTTCAGGTTCTAATTTCGAAATATGACAATGGAAGTGGCAGGAAGGTTGAACTCAATTTTGACAGTTTTGTTGAGTAAGGCTTCTTCTCTGGTCTATACCCTATTCGTTTTTCTTTGTTTTCATTTCCATTGTGTTCTTTTTCCCTTTAACTTTAAATTTGATAATCTATAATCTATCTGATATTTATTTTCTGTTTGATATGCAGATGTGGAATGATTGTTAAGGTGAGATTCTATACTCCCTTTGTCACCTTTTGACTTCTTTTCATATTCATCTGGACTAATAGAAGATAGTTACCCCATCTAGAATTTCTTTTTATTGGAAAACGAAAGATTCAAAACCGATCTTTTTAAATGGAGATAGATGCACCGATTATTGAGACAAAGGCATTGCTGCTATCTAGAAGCAGTGAACCCATATGTGGCTTAAAATATAGTAGTTCACTGAATTTCTTGGAGAAATGCATACAAATAACATTGCTGCTATATGCTTCTTTTGCAATATGATCCAAATGCTAAACAATTATTGATCCGTGGAAGCTGTCATGTAGATTAGTTATATTTGCTTGGTCAAAAATTATTGAATGATATTGATTTCTCATTGTTCTTGTTTTCAGGGCTTGACTGATAAATTCAAGGAGAAGGATACCCGGTATACTGGTTCAGCAACATTTAGCTACGATTCATTCATGTCTATGGTCATTCCGTTTCTTGTTCAATACGACTGATTTCGTATTTCTATTACGAGCTTGAGTTGTTTGTGCTTGAATTTCAATCAATGATTAGGCCTTAGACCTATTCTCTTGAAATGTTAATACATTGATATGTTTGTGGAGAATACAAGTGCTCTTTGTGTTGTATGATTAGCTAACTTGTAATCATTATATCAACAGCTTGTATAGAGTTTCCAAGTCCACTTTTTTCCCTTTAATTGCAAATTCGGATCTCTCCCATTTATATTCTACTAATAGATTTAAGTTTGAACAGCATCTAACCGGCATCCTATTGAAAAAGGAGTACTAATAGATTTGAGGAAGTAAAAGTTCTATAACCAATTCCTTTACCAAGAAAAGCAACAATAAAGAGTATTCTAAGAATATTCGAATTTATAATATAAATTCCATTGGTGATATATTAACCTAAGAAACTTAAGAATGAGAAGCAATAGTGTAATATTGTAGTATATAATCTCTTTTTTCTTGCTCAATTGGGTATAATGAAATTAAATATCCCCCAAAAAATAACACCAAATTTTCATCACAAAAAATTACTTGACACTTCCATTCTAAGAAACTAGAGTGAAAAACCGAACTCTTTTGTTCAATGACACGAGAAACGTTTTACTTAGTTGATAGGTTAGACACGAGCTACTTATTTGAAAATAATAATAATAATAATAATAATAATAATAATAAATATATTATTATTATTATTATTATTATTATTATGAACATGTAAATACATCACATTTTTTTTTTGAATTAAGTACACCGAATTTTTCAAGTGTAAGTTTTGATTCTTTAGAATCAGTGTTGAAAAAATCAAATCAGACCAATCAATTGGACCAGAAAGGAGGTCGAACCGAAAATCAGACCAAATTGAGCCAAAAAAACAAATTTAATCAATATTTTAATATAAAAATTATTTCAAAATTGTCAGAACAGCAGTTGAAACCGTGAATCGACCTCTTTACCAATCACTATCCAGTCCAGTTTTTTAAATATTGATAAGAAAAGAAAAAAGCTTATATGTGATGATGATATAAAAGTTTTGGAAATCATTAGTAATTTTCTTTTCTTTTACTAGAAAAATCTTTTCAAGTTTAAAGATATACTTCTTATTTTTTTCAAAAAATTTAGAAAACTGAAAATAAGAATTTTGATACTAATTTTGTAAAACACTTCATTAAAAAAAAGGAAAAGAAAAAAAGAAGAAGAAGATATTTTCTAAAGGTAAATGTGCACCAAATTGGACATTCGGTTTTTGTGGAGTGCCATTTGTGCAAATTTCCTTTGATTATAGAATCATCATTTTCTGTTTTCGCCTTTGTTTCGCTCTCCAGTCGCTCCCTCCCAACTCGCAAGTCTCTCTTTTAAGTATCGCACGTTCAATTCAAGTTCCAAGCTTTCAACTTTGCCTGAAACTCAAAGCTAGCGAATTTAAGACGAGAACCCGTTTCCAGTATTGGCCAATCCCCTTCTGAAGGTACAAAGTTCTTAGTATTAATTTCAACTTTTACATTTTATTTCAAGCTTTATGTCTTTGTCGCTGATATGGGTTTCTCTCATTTGATCGGTTTATGCTATAGAATTGGGTCTGTTTGAGTAAGTCTTTAAGCTCTTGATTAATGTGATCATGGGTACCCAAAAATGTGTTCCTTTTAATGTCAAATACCGATTGCTCCATTGATGTTGTTTAATTTTAATCTGCTCTACGATACCTGGCATGGGAAGTTATTGCAGTTTGTTTATTGACTTCTTTAATTTTTCTTCATTGGTGAAAGCTTTGGTTGCGAATGAAAAATAAAAAAGATTATAAATTATTGTTGTATTTGGTACTATTAATTCTTATGTTTTTTTCTTTTCTCAATTTCTGATCTGGTGTGATTTTATTTTATTAGGTCCAATTTAATATAAACTGCAATATTGTTCTTTACTCTGTCTATTTTGTGGTTTTATTTGCAGTGATACTTTGGTGCCTATATTATGTCCTGGTCCAGAATTTCTAGTAGAATTACTCTCTTGAAGAATCTACAGTTTTCATCTCATGCAGCAAGGTAATAACCGTGTTACTGATATTTGGGCCTTATAATTGTGTTTGTTTTGGTGGGACGCTTGGGGTTGGGGATATACTTGGACAATAAAAATATATGTGTTTCCAAAAGTTTTAGTTTAGAAAAACCTATGTATCTTGGTTGGTTGCAAAGAGTAATAATCTACATTATTTGGCCTTTTAAGGAATAATCGTTTGGATACATTAAACTTTTAAAATGTTATAATTTTGCAATGCCATTTTTGTCCCAACTTTTGTAAGCTTGATTTTCTGGGATTTTTACTCCCTGGATGTAAAAAAAAATCTGTTGATCCAGGTTTCTTCCTGAAGCTTCATACCCGGTTTGCAAGTTTAAAGCTTCTGTGGGTGACGGCAATGGTTGGGGTTTGATGCCAAGATGTCAATTTAGCGCAAGTTCTCAAATAAAGTCTTTAAATTTCCGTCCTTATGGTTCTTTATGCTCGGGGAGGCCATCTCCCTTTAGCATTCATCGCCACTATGCTTCACTAGCTTCTCATGCTTCCAAAGAGAAAAAATCCAAAAGGACTCTTATTTATCTTACAGCATTAGTTTTTGGCATGGTGGGATGTAGTTATGCTGCCGTTCCTTTGTACCGAAGATTCTGCCAGGCTACTGGGTATGGTGGTACTATCCAGCGCCGTGAGGTGAATCTGACTTTATATCATTTTGTTTCTCTATCTTTTTGTATTTCGGAATATATTTTCTCCTGTTATATTTTTACGAACAATGTTGTTTTTCTTCAGAGTGTTGAAGACAAGATTGCTCGGCATGCAAAAGATGGCACAGTAGCAACAAGGTGCGCTTTCTAGGTTCTGGATGTAAGAGTTTATCTTGATCTCTGTTTTTCATAATTATGATTATAAAATTCTTGTTAATTTGGTTGAGATTCTAATGCTATGTGCTGTTCTTGCATAATATTCTTTTGCTTAATTTGGCTCAGGGGTTTGTTTCTGCATATGGCTTATTCAGTTTCTACCCTGCAACATTTTCTACTTAGATATGTACTATATAGATTTCTTATTAGTATGGTTATTTTATTTCTTTTCAAGTGAGATTTGTGCAAGAATGTGAGATGAAACTTGTTTCAATGATATTGATAAGGCTTTAGTGCAACTGGTATAACCTTTTTGCTTAACTTCTGGATAATGAAATCTTCCCTCAATAAAAGGCATCTATTGTTCTTATTTAAAACAGGATTGAAAATAAATTAAATGTGTTTGTTGCATTCAAATATTTCTCTTGAGTGTGATGTAGAACAACTTGATCCACACTGGTAATAGGTTAGTGTCACTACACTAAAAGCAAAGGGGGATTGAGATGCTTTGTTTGATAAAAGGTTTGATAAGATTGACTTTGATTTCACTACAACAGGGTCACAAATAGGAGTGAGGCAGTTACATCTAGGACTTTCATCATTTCACATCAGCAACTTAGTCCAACTTGTTATGCATTTCAAAGAGATGCTACTATGAATTATTAGACTTCATTACAATGGAGTCGTATTTTTTTTTCTTCTTCTAGGTCTTTTGATCTTGAGAAATTTGCCCTCATACTTGCAGGGAGATTGTAGTCCAATTCAATGCTGATGTGTCAGATGGAATGCCCTGGAAATTTACTCCGACTCAAAGAGAGGTGCTAAAATTTTCTCTGTGGTTGGCATTGTAAACTGATGACTTTCTTTCATCTCTTATAATAATTATTATTATTATTATTATTTTCTGCTAGGTAAGAGTCAAGCCTGGAGAAAGTGCCCTTGCATTTTATACTGCTGAAAATCGAAGTTCAAAACCCATTACTGGTGTCTCTACGTATAATGTCACTCCTATGAAGGTACTGATACTTACACATGCTCTAAAAATAAAATATGGTCTTTAATAACTATTCCTTTAAGAAACATTAGGTGTGAAATATTATGATCATTCATCACCCTATTGGATACATTACATAGTTAGATTGTAGTTGTCTCTAATTGGCTGGATAAGAAACTTTGGGTGTGAAATATCATAGGCTCATAACTTGGTAAATGGTAATGAGCAAGAAAAGTGAAGAAAACATTTGGAGTGAAAAAAGAATAGTGAAATTGAAATGCATGAACTCTCTGGTATAATTTATCATTATCGTTTTAATTTTGATAGGGTTTTTCTTGTTTCTTATTCAGGCTGCAGTTTACTTCAACAAAATACAGTGCTTTTGCTTTGAGGAGCAGCGTCTTCTTCCTGGAGAGCAGATTGACATGCCTGTAAGTGGTGTAATCATCAAAAATATTTGTGATCGTTTTGAGGGAGAACTCCTTTGTGATCATTGACATGCCCATACTTTATTGCAGGTTTTCTTCTACATAGATCCCGAGTTTGAAACAGATCCCAGAATGGATGGTATCAACAACATGATCTTATCCTACACCTTTTTCAAGGTTTCTGAAGAATAAAAGGGGAATGGATACATTCATACTACTGAACATTGAACATGATTCAGATGAGAATAAAACTGTTAGTTTCAAGGACCCCAACTTATTTTGTGATAAGACTAGATAGGATCACATTTTTAGTATTCAAAGAGATATGAGACCCCATTTTTGATATACAGGGAGAAAAGAGGACTAGAAAACATTATTTTGTAGCAATTATTTTGGTAGTTGCCTTCTCTCTTGTGGAAGTCTATTCATGTTTCCCACCATGTTTTGCACCCCATAAGAGTTTTTTTTTTTTTTTTTCATAAAAAAAACAAGTGTGTACCTTAGACTGATAACTTTTTCACTTGTTAACATTTTCAATTATGATTATGTAATTTGCAAAATTTGTCGGCAAAGTTCTTCAATAATCATAGCTAATCTGTTGTTAAATTTATATAGGCTTCTTGATTTCCTCCTTGTAGTTTTGTCGAGTAATTCTATAATGTCCACTGTTTTTTTCACATTGTTTGGGTTATCTCTAGTATGGAGATCCCATCAAAATAGACAATAGACAGTTGGATGAGATGAGAGGCATGATGGGGGGTTTTTTAAGTTGATTGAATGAGGAAATTGGCAGAAACGATGAGGAAGAATGGAGGAAAGGGGATGGGGAATTTCGTGTTACCATGCGAACCATGCCTTAGCAAACATAAATTTCTTTTCTTCTTTTCTTTATTGCTCGTCATTGAATTGGGTCTCTATTTTCTAATTGCACATGTAAAAGTTACTATAAGCCACCTTGTATTTGTCATGGTGAATTTAGTTTTGATTTTAGAGTCAAAGTCACATTTCACAAGAAATTTTTTTCTTCAAGTTACGAAGGCCATGATGAGACAGACCTCGCATTGGTCCATGTGAGTTGTGATTCATGTAAAATATTAGTATATAAAATATATTTTACGTATCAAACTAAAACTAATTACACCACCAATCAAGATGATTCACTTCACCTCGTGATTCAGTGAACATCTTATTTTCCCTTATTGGCTCAACAACTTGAGATGAAAGCAATTGAGAATTTGAGTCTCAACCCATGTCAATATTCTTTATTTCTTGGAAAACAAATCCTAACTAATGCCTTAAAAAAATTTACAAATCGTTAATGTCAGTAGTTCGACCCAATATGTTGAAATTTGATGTGCCAAGAATCTCTTCTCTATTTATGGCATAAATGCCACTTTGCCCCCTTAAATTTGTATGGATTGCTACTTTGCCCTCAACTTTTTTATTTTGACCAAAACGCACTCTAAAGTTTTATTTTTGTGCCACTTTGCACCCTCCATCATGGTAGGACAAACGATTCTATCACAATTTCCGACGTGGCATGCCACGTGTACCAAAAAGTGACATGTGACACGCCACATGTACCAAAAAGTCGTGCCACATGTACCAAAAAGTGACACATGTCACACTACGTGTACCAAAAAGTGACACGTGGCATGCCACATGTTTCAAAAAAATGGCACGTAGCATGCCACGTGCACAAAAGGATACATGCCACGTGTCATTTTTTGTCCACGTGGCATGCCACGTCGGACGCTGCGATCGATTTGTTTTGTCCTACCGGACAGAGGGTGCAAAGTGGCACAAAAATAAAACTTTAAGGTGCGTTTTGGTCAAAATAAAAAAAGTTGGGGGCAAAGTGACAATCCGTACAAACTTAAGGGTGCAAAGTGGTATTTATGCCCTCTATTTATTAGAGATTAGAATTCATTTGAGAGAAGTCTCCAGTTTGAGTATTGACACTCTTTTATTGTAACCCATTTCCCTACCTCATATGTATAAATAATAATAAAAAAATGATGTGCGGCCACCATAGTCATCTCGATCTATTCATAATCATGTACAAAAAATTAAAAAAAAATTAAAAAAGATTAACTAAAAACAATAAAGTTCTTAGATGCTGTATAAGAAAACTAAGAAACAAACTATTTCAGTATACAACAAACGATATGTCTATCAACTACTATAGTATATGAAATCCCATCCCACCAACTAGTAGTACACCAGAGAGAACAATCTGAAAACTAGCTGAAGCCCTGTAAAATCTTCACCAAGTTCTCTTTTTATTAGGTATTTTCTGTTTAAAGAATCTATATATATGCTGCCTCTAACTTAAAATTCAACTATTTATCTGTTAGTAAATGGCTATTTGTGTCTTGTACATTGAATCATCTCCCCATGTTTATAACTCTGCCTTTGCCTTTGCCTCCCCTGCAGAGAAATGAAGCAAAACCCATCAATCAACCTTACATAAGGAACACAAAAAACATCAAATCAATCAAAATTTGTAGGTTCAATAATTCAGTTGTGTTTAAGGTAGGTTCTAGTCAATTTTCTTCATTTAATCATCACTCTTTTGCTAGGATGTAGATTGA
The DNA here is from genome assembly GCA_001974805.1 of Corchorus capsularis. Classification (NCBI taxonomy): domain Eukaryota; kingdom Viridiplantae; phylum Streptophyta; class Magnoliopsida; order Malvales; family Malvaceae; genus Corchorus; species Corchorus capsularis. The sequence goes on from AWWV01016460.1 coordinate 121,666, forward strand.
TGCTTCCTCAGCATCATAAATTGTCTGAATATCAAAGCAATCTGAAAAACCCAATCTGTTGTTTGAGTTAAGACACTGTTTGGTGTTCAATAGTTTCATGCAAAACAACATAAGACTACTAATGTTGGTAAAACTCTAATACAACTGTCTGCAACAACAAGTTGCAACTAGAATGAGTTCATATTGTACAATTCTGACTAGACATATTTTGTCTTGTGAACCTTTTTTTCAGGTTTTAATTGTGAAACCAAACCAAGGATGCAAAGAACTTGATGTTTCTAATTTGGTAAGTCGGCCACTAATAAGTTGAATGGTCAAATAAATTCGTCTATCTGTCAATCTTATCCATTGGCTATGCTGATGCAAGTTTTCCATAATTCAAAGGGATGGTCCATGAGGTTGAAAGCCAGCCACCCTGCCTACTTTAATTAGTTTTATATATCTGATTATTGATTAAACCAAATTAATATTTTCAAACATTATATAGTTGATGTATTTCTCTACCTAACAAAGTAGTACAGTATTAATTATTAGCCTAAAAATGCATTATGTTGAATTTACAAGGATTTGGTTTCCCATATGCCCATATTCAGATATTTTGGTTAGCTCAAATTGCATTGAATGATGAAATTGACCCAAAATTAGTTTTATGTTAAACCTATTGAGTGCAACAGAACATTGAAAGATGACATGGATTAGACACTGATATAAATACAACAGAAGCTGATGCCATGAATTCTCTTTTTGGGAAAGAAATGAAAGGAAAACGGACAAATAAGAGCAAACCAACTTTTAGAGATAGAGCTCACCGCCTTACGTTTATAAGATTTGGAGGATTCAGGAGAGAAAAAGGAAAAGGGATAATGGTGGCATGGAGAAGTGGCTGCGGTTAGAGGGGGGATTCTAGTGGCTTTTCTTTTCTTGATGGAAGCCAATTTGGACTTTTGTATAGCTCAAGACAAAGGGGAATTTCATTACAGAAAAGAAAAGATTCACATGCATGATTGAAAAAACTTTGCAAGTTGAGATAACAAGGATGGAGACCCATTACCATATTTTAAATCAAATCAAAATAAATATACTAGTGTTATACACTATAGACATGAGACTTTATTTCATGAATTGGAGTTTTACAAGCAGCCAGTTGTTATATTTTGACAGCATCAGCATTGAATACCATGGGATTGAAGTTGAAACCTTACAAGGAAATGGTTCCAAAAATTCTCTACCAGATGATTTGATGACCCTTTAACAAAATTGGTCTGTGCAATGGAATCTAAGATTATTTGTCCAAATCATCTGATGGGCCAATGCTGATGGAACCCTTTTCCACCATCTAAATGTATATCCAATAAGAAAATGCCCTTTGTTCCAACCCCCACATTATTTATTTTCTTTTTTGACACCAAGATATCCCACTTAATATTTGCATAAAATTCTGAATATTTTCAACTACCCCAAATCCCAAGTATTTGCTTGAGTTCAAAGGATCATCATCAGAAAGAAGGTCAACAACATGGAACAAGAAATACAATAAATTTCTAAAATCAAGTTCATCAGACATGAGATGGGAAGATACCAACTTTCAGGCTTAGACTGATCTATCTCCAGACTCACATGTAAATGCCATCCTAAAATCATGGCCTCACATGTGTGAGAACATGGACCACATTGCTATTTCAAGAATAGGGTATGAAATATGAATAACTATGATGATAATTATTAATATTAATTGATGCTCTCAACAGTAAAAATGGGTAGTGAATATCTCACCTAAATTTTCCTCCTCTTTGAATCTGAATTCTCTTCAGCAATAATGTTTCCTTCCCTTCCTTTATTAGTCAAATTCCCAATGTTTTCACGCGGAGATTAAGTATGCTATAACCAAGATCAGAAGACTGAAGACAGAAAATTCCTGCAGAACAATTCAAAATTAATAAAATGATCATGGCAAAATGATGAATAAAAAAAAAAAGAACAATTTAAAAACAACAATCAAAGGATATATAAAGAGTAATGTTTCTTACATTTTTCGTGCTAGGCGATGAATATACTAACTCTGGAAGATAACCCTGCACTCCAATGTTATAAACCGGGGTACCATCTGGATAATAGAGGCCATAGTTCCTCTCAGATGCAGGACCAGGCTTCAAATTCTCATTAAAAAGTGCAAAAACATGTATGTCAATAGGAACATTTGGTTTCGCCGGGGTGCCTTGTTTCTGTTCAATTTTTTTCAACAGATTTCCATTATACAATCCTGCATTCTCTGGTGTAGCTCCCACTTCATTTTCATCCCCTTTGGAAGGCCAGCCTGTCTCGGAAACCCGGACTTCAATATCGGTATGCCCCATCTGTCTAATTGCTGAATAAACAGCATCAACTTGAGCAAACAACATGTTGTCATATCTCAAGTTGGTAACTGGATCAACCATCCCTTGATTAGGCTGGAAAAGCACATATTCTATTTGCACCTCATTAGGATTATCCTTGTATGCAAAATAGGGGTAGGCATTGATCAAGAAAGGAGACTTGATCTGAGCATGAAAATTCAAAATTGCATGTAAATATTCACCAAGATCTTGCCTAAATGCCCCGGCTGAAGGAGGATATGACACGCCTAAGATATCAAGAGAATGCGCGGTAGTGACAGTTACTTGTTTATCAAGGCCAAGATTAACAAGGGTATTGTAAACTGTTTGCATTGCTGGGAGCAGATTATTCCATAGCTGCTTATCATTTCCTTTGAAGACCTCATTTCCCACAACGATGCAAGTGATCCTAGTCTGAGGAAGATGGGGTTGAACTCGCTGCAGAATCCAGTTTTGAGCCTTGACAGGATCTGTCATGTTCTGAAGATACTCGTTGCCGAGTCCAATGATGAAATCAACATTGGAATTGGAAAAGGCCATAAGAACATTTGGATCTGCATCATAGAGTTTTACTCTGCTGATGTTGAGGGATCTGAGAAGGAAGGCCACTCGGGATGGAGAAGGAAGATTGTTTGCTATTTGGCCATAGTTGATTCCAACACCCAGACCAAGGATTTTGACTGTTGAATCTAAACCAGAATAAAATTGAGTGAATCACCAAGGGTAGCTAAAAGAAAAGGAAACATCAGAAATTATAAAATGTAAAGAAGAAGAGAGGAACAAAAGATCGATGGGAAAAAATTACAGTATTCTAACATTACAAGGAAGAAACCATAAATAAATACTAGTATCAGATTAAAAATGACTATTCATTTAAAATAAGTAAAAATGTCTGAAATTCATTTCCAAAATGAAAAAACAAACCCAACTCTTGCATGAAACATTAGATTATTTGAACAGAAATAAATCCTCATCAACTATCTATATATGCATCGTGAACATTATAAATTGAATTATATCAAGCTTAAATAATATTATGCTGCATGAATTTTTTTTCGAAAGCAGTCAGATTTTGAAATGCCAAGTTGATGAAAGTGAAACTAAACAGAAACTCTGTTTTCATTCCTTAGAAAGAAAACCATATGAATCCCAAAGAAGACTAAAAAGCAAAGGGAAAGAAACTTTTTTATTTCTGTGTGTTAATGCTAAATAAAACTAGGAAACTTTAACCAAAAAGGCTGTCTTTTTTTTCCCCTTTGTGTTGCTATCTTTTCAGCATTTTCATTAAGCAAAATGAGAAAAAGAGTTGAAAAGAAAGAATAGAAACCTGAGAAAGTAAGAAGAACCAAAAGCAGAGTGAAGAGAAAAGAGGAGGCAGCCATAACTGATCTGATCTTGGCTTAAAACCAAGACCTCTCAACAAACCAACCAACCCGTTTCAGCGACGACGTATCGTCTGCCAACCCCAACACTGTCTCTCTCTTTCTCTCTCTCTTTATATTATGCAGAGCCCTCTGTTTACTCTGTTTCTCTCCACCAACGTACTCTGTTTTTCTTTTTTTTTTTTTTTTTGTAATAATAAGAAAATAGCGCTTTTTTCTTTTTTCTTTTTTGGTTTAATGGGGCAGTAGTTTTCTTACACGTTTTCGATGGCTGTCTTGTAGTAGTTTTTATTTTTTAACTACCTTTTTGTTTCAGGTTATTTACCGACATATAGTTGACTGATTTTCCATCTTTGCCCTTGCCCATGTTTTTATTTAGTTTTAATAGGGAAAAAAAAAAACTTTAACAATTTCTTCTTCAGTCTTCATTAGCTAGCCTGTTGGGGGAAGATCATTTTTAATGGGAAAGTCCAAGTGACAGAGAGGATTCAACTCATTCTACTAATAGAAAGTTTATTTGGAATTTGCCTCGATAACATTTTAAAAGATTTTATAAGTAGTATTTTTGCGGTTTCTCCTAGGATCTTTTTATAGTTTATGAGTATTATTATTTTGGGTGTGAATAAAAAGAGTTGAAATTTTGATCATATAAATTTCACTATCACCTGCCTCAAATAGGTATTCTTGTTGCAAGTCGCCATTGAAATAGAAAGAGACTTATAAATATCCCAAATTGCTTAAGTATATTTAAGAAGATCGTTTCTAATTTGAGTTCTTTCGTTTAATTTTCTTATTCTTTCATTTTGAGAACACTTATATTATTATTATTATCATTTATATTTATTATAGGCAGCACCTGAAATATTGAATATACTAGTTTTCTACTTATTTAGACTATGAAAATTGATCTGGCCAAAAAAAAAAAAAAGACTCTGAAAATTTGAGGGGTAAGTATAATAACTTTGCTGCTTATATTGAGGTTGGTTTGCTACTTGCTTCTTTTGCTTCTTCTTCTTCTTCTTCTTCTTCTTAATATATATTATACCCAAATAGATAAAATTCATTAATTTGTGTGTTTCGTCATATGTACTAACTTTATTATTAGAACACATTGGTAAACAAAAGGTATGAAATGATCTTTGCTTTCCCCACATAATGTCTGCTTTTACATAAATCCAAAACAGTCCATTCAAGACCAGAAAGATTAAAGTTATAGAACAAGAGATGTATAATTCATTTCTAAACATAGTTACCCATTTAGGTTCTATTTAAGAATTGCTATCTCTGTTTTAGCTTATTTTGTTTTTATTGAGTTGTGAAGTGATGAAATGAATTCAAATTCAACTCTACTCGAGAATCATATAATTAAGAAGAATATTAAAAAGTCTTAACTTGCTAAGTTGAGAAAAACTTTAATTAATAATAATCACTTGAATATCTGATTAAAATTTGAACTTATAATATTTAAAACCTGCAATTGATGTCACTCGAGAAAATAACTATCTACTACATACATAAAATTAAACTAATCTAACTTGAATTATCTGAATCTAAAAGAATACCCGAGCTTAAACAATTTCGATTAATTAATGCATGAGAAAAATAAATGCAAACTTTGACATAACTTTTTTTGTTTTTTGCACAAAAATTTGACATAACTATAACTCATAATGATTGAAGCCGAAACTATCCAAACCTATCCGTTTCATTGCTTGCTCGAATATATTTACAGCTAATATTGAAAAACAAATGATGAAATATAATATATATATATATATGATAATTAATTATACTCCCTCCGTTCCGAATTAAATGGCCACATTGGATTTTCTTTGGTCAACCAATTTCGTTTTTGACCATTAATTATGAAAAAATTTTATATATAATTAAAATTTAAAAAAAA